>JANHFX010018567.1:0-56030 GCA_027560015.1 Chloroceryle amazona | reverse complement strand
GTGAATTACAAAGATGCTTATGAATTTTCAGGATAAGAGCCCTGATAAGTAGAGTTCTGTTAGGACAGTAGCTACTTCTACTTCTTAGTAATCTGCTATCTGAAAAAGAAACACTCATAATCTGGTCTGGCTAATAATATTAAAGCATGTTAAAGGAACTTATTTTTGTATCAATGTGTTTTGTTCAAAAATCTGATGTATAACTATCTCTACTTCAAATATTTTATTTGAATCTTTTCGTTGACTTTTAGCTGTGAAGTTACAATTAAACTGTTTTTCCCCATGAACACTAAATTAATTTTCCCATTTTAATTAGAACAGCTACAAGTTTTTGTCCATATTCAAAAACACAGAGGAAAATGGAAAATCCTCAGATGTTTGAACACACCATCAAAACCTCTTAATTTTTAATTTAAAATTTTAATATAAAAGTCTGTTGAATACAGTAGAATCTATTCTCCATCATAATGTAGTAACTGAGTAAATGTTAACATTTTATCTTTCATTTACATTCCTTACACTTTCATTGACTTATACTTTTGCTCAATTATTATACATGTCCATTAGTCTGTTCCTGGTTTGTTTCTCTGAATGATGCTGACTGTCAGCAGTATGCTGGAAGTCAATACTTTCCTATCAGACCTCGGGAAACACCAAAAACTTCAGGAATAATTTAAAGGCCTCCAAAGGTGCAGCCACCCGTGTTCCTTTTCCTTCTCTCTGTTCGCACATAAATAGTTGACTCTTAAAAGAACATGACCCAGATCCAAAATGTACACAGTTCCTTCCCCTAATTTGCATGTAAGTATAAAATATATGTGTAGGAAATTTATTTCAAGCCAAAGGTAAAACTGGGGAAGGCATTTACTATCTCGCAGGTGCCCTTTCTTAATTTTTTATCCAAGAGCTCCTTATTTCACTCGATGTTGGCTTTTCTTTCTTCCCCAGAAAAAAAAACCTTATGTGGCCAGTACAGAGAGAATAGTTTATGCTTCTCTGAATGTTTGCCAAGAAAAAAAAGTAAACAGAGACAAAACCCTCTTGAATGGGTATTTTAATTTTCTGTCAGTCCGTCACACAGAAGCATAAAAATCCTAAAAATTCAATGTATATATTTGCTTTAAAACTAGTTGAGTAACTGAGTGTGCCCCACTCCTTGAACACCCTATAATCTAGGTTGAAAGCATAAAAGGAAGCATATTAGAAACTTTTTTCTTGCTTTAGTGTTCTTTTAGAAATTGAATGGATTCTGTAAAATGCCATTGAACATCTGCCACGGGATAAGGATTGTCAGGTTTTATGCCTGTGTCTGTAGAACTTCCACACAGTGACCTCTACTCTTCCCTGACAGTTACTATTCATAAGAGGATGTTACCTCAGATTCACCTCTTGTCTTGCTCCTATCATCCAGCCTTCCTAGCTTATTTCTTATTCCTGTCTTTTGTAGATCGTAGCTTTTTGAAGACCTTTTTCAGATAACAACAAAAGTGCAATTCCTGCAGATAGACTTTTTTTTTAAAAAGTTTCCTCCATTGCCTGTAGGTTTTTTTGTCTTTTGCTTTTACTTTCACGAGGAAATTACTTGTACTGTTATTGCTGATTGTCCAGTTACCTGTCTGTTGGGTTTCCCCACCAGAACCTCTGAACCATTTACTAGTTACAACCGAAAGAGATGAACAGGTATTGTAAGAACAAATGTAAACTCATGCTTTCATTTTGGACAAGTAACACGTATTTTCCAGCCCATGAGCATGCTTGTAGGTCAGAACTATACATTATATACAAAATTAAACATATAAATGTACATATGTTGGCTTAGGTAGTTTTTGTAGTACAGACGTGCACCATATGATACCATACATATCATAAATGGATAGTCAAATAAGAAGAGTCTCCCTAGTAAAAGTTATGTGCAGCAGATGTTTCAAGTGTGGTGAATGCTGTTCAGCTAAGAAGCTGTTGTTTATTCACATTCTCAGCAGACCAAGATACAGTGGATAAAAAACTTTTCAAAAAAGAGAAGACTTGGTGGTATCTGTCACAACATTCCCCAGGAAATTACTACTCGAAACTCTGTTTCTTGGAATAAAATTGCAATCGGGACATAATTTATATATCTAGAACTAGTCTGCTACAGAGACAAGGTACAAATATTAATGTACTCTGCTACTTCTGTGTTTAATCAAAATACGTTAATTTAAGATATGCATTTCCATCCCAGTCATTTCATATTGTATATACATGTATTGGCAAAATAAATACAGGTCTAGTATTGTTTAATAAAAGAATAACAAAATGATTCCTGACATAATCACCTTTAAGCTTACCCCTGACCTCATATATTTTAATTATGTATAAGAGCTAGAAGATCTCCTGTGCAACAAGGAGCCCTTCATTACCTGTAATTCCTATTTTATAACTTTTTTGTTTGATCTGTTCCAGGATTCATTCTGAAGAAATTCAACAGAATAAATTATCATTCTCCCCAATCATTTGACTGTAGCTTTGAATATATAATGTATCCACCCATGTATATTATTTATGAAAGATTGATTATTCTTTCATCTCAATATCCCTTTTATGCCAAGAGAATTTCAGATTTAACACTTTCCTTCCTAGACATAAAGATTAGCTGTCCAAATGTGTGACTGTATCCTGCACAGGCATATCAAAGCTAACTGAAAGCTCATCTGGGTATGTCAATGTGAGTTGCAGTTATGCTTTTGACTCACTGTAGGCTACTGAAGATAACTCAAGGGATAGGAAGGTGAATAGGTGAATGGACTTTTGTTCTAATCTCTGCCCTGACTAATGAAACGTGGGCTTTTAAAGCTGGATCAACACAGAATTTTAAATTAAACCCTTAGCTCTGATTTACCGCTTTGCTGTACCAGTTTTAAACCAGTAGGTGGAGTAGTACCGGGCTGAAATGGTCAAGGAAAATGGGCATAAACTTGAGCTGAACATATATAGTTGGAAGCTATTTGGGTTTCAGTGGGTTTGCTATCTTTCCATAAATAGAATGAAAAAAAAAAAAAGTATTTTTGAGTTGGGAAAATTCTACATTTGTTTTTACCTCCAGATTTGGGTAAATCTGAGAGATCTGTGTCTCTCCAGGACAGATGGCTTCATAACCACTTACACTCCACTGCTGTCACTTGACAAACTTCGTACCAGACAGAGTAAGATGGTGTCCCCTTATCAAACAATGGTGAGAACTTCTGTCTTGTGAATGCATTATCTTTCTTTAGACTGTTCTTGGGGTGCTTTCACAAGAAAGATTAAACTAAATATGCTTTCTATTGATACAGCTTTTCAGACATGTGTGCACTTACACAGTTCTTAGCAGCTCAGATATAACTTCAGTTTCTTTTGTAGAATATTGCACCAGTAACTGATTACGCATAGATATGAGGAATGAAAACTTAGGATAGTTGAAAAATTCAGAAGCACTCTTTAGTGGTGAATGAATCAACCAGAAAATCAACTACAAACTTTTCAAAAGCCTTTCTTCTGCCCACCCCTTTGTCCAGTTTGGATTCAGCTTCAGCTATGTTTTTTTTATGTAGAAGCAGATCTTATGGAAAAGTCACCTTAGTTGAGGTGTGTTACATGAATGTGGACTGTTACGTGGGTCATCTAATGTGAATTGTCAAGTACACTTATTTGTGAGGGTTTGGGGGTTGTTTTTTTTATAGGTACATTTTGTGGTTTTCTTCCTGTTTGTCCATTATTTTTCAGGAACTACATTTTATCTTTAAGCTGTTAAGCTTGACTGGAAAATAGAGGTCAGATAACAGTTAATCTTGTAAGAGTTAATCAAAAAGGTATTCAAAACACCACTACTATTTAAAAATATATTTATTCAACCTGTTAGGTATTTATTCATAAGTGTTTTGTCAAGTGATGAGCTTTGTGAAGCATGCAGTTGTTTTAATTTTTGATGACTTTTCTAGTGGTCAGTTATTTTCACTCCTGTTTTTATCTTTGCTCGCCAGTAAAATTATAATTACATTTTCATACTTTTTGTGGAAAGTCTATTTCAAGTTACTGGGCAAAATAATTAGATTTTTTTTGTTCTAAACCCAATGTGAAAACAAGTTCAGATCAAATGAAAGATGGGTTTCATAAATGATGACTTTTTAAATATAAATAATATGAATGTTGTTAGAAAATGTAGCTTGCAAATGATGGATTAAAATTATTATTTAAAGTTATAGAATTAAAACCTTTTTTGTATCATGCTTTTGGGGCATGGAGGAGGTTCTTTTGGTCAAAACAACTCTTGATAGAAAGCTGAAAGGCTGCTGCAGGTTTTGGTTAGAAATGAATCAAATTTTCACCTAAACTTGGTTTTGCATTTTATGATAAAAACATGTTTTCAGGTTGTCCAATAAGGTTATCTTTTGAAATGTGTTGCCAAAGTAATGAGTAGGAATTATTCAGTCATCACCCTGTCAAGCACTGCATGATTCCCACTGGCATTTTGGAAGATGGCATGTGCAATTCAAAGCCCTAATTCCGTAAAGCTATCATATTCTCGAGTTAATACGCAAAACCAACCACAGCAACTTCTGTGGGACTAAGCTGGAAATAAACTCTCTAGTATTTGCTTTCCTGCAAGGTGTAGTAAAATTCATTCCTATAAAAGCTGTCTGTCTTAATTCCTGTTGATCCTAAGAGCCGTTTTATCAATACAGGAGATGGGAAGATAGTACAATTTGGTAGTCTGCCTCTTCACTTGGAGTCAAAGGAACAGATTTTCTTTACAAACCTATTTTTGTTTGTATTTGTTGGTTGACCTGAATGAATGACTACAGCTCACTGTGCCACAGTTTCTTCCTCCATAAAAGTAGAATCATAGAATTATTAGGGTTGGAAAGGACTTCTAGGATGGTCAAGTCCAACCTTCATCCTAACATCCATCTATCTATCCATTAGATCATAGCCTCAAGTGCTATGTCTACTTTTTTTAAAACACCTTAAAAAAACTCCTTGTAAAAGTACTTTAACACCTCCTTGGAAAGACCACAGAGAGCACGACCTGCTGTGAGTATAGGTCTGCCATTGTTTTCCTGTGGTAAAGTGCTCAAGAACATCTGTAATATTAATAGCTACTGTCACAGGGAATACAACAGTATTACACTGCAAGGGTGTGCATTTACCTTTCATATTTAAATTGCACCAGAATGTGTGTGTGTGCCTCTGTCCCTGGTGAATATGTTGCTTACAAACAAGTTTGGTTTGGATCTAACTTTGTGTAGCTCTTGTAGCAAAAAATGTTCAATGTCTTTTATTTTGGTATTTTATGTCCCTTGGTTTCCTTATTCTATCAGTCTAGACAGCATTGTCTCATTTCTGTATCCACTTGTCTAATTTTCTTTGCTTACTTTGGTTATTTACTTTTGGGGGTGAGGGGGCACAGAGGGAGGAGTAGTTTGGGTTTGATTTAAGCTTTACACCCCATTGAAATTCTTCGATCTTTTCCAAGAACAAGAAAATACTTTACTTTTTGTTACATGCAGTGCAGTTCTGCACTCATGAAGAGAAGTTTTCTATATGAGATTTCCAGTGAAAAGCAGAGGAAGGCAGTCCCTTTGTTAGTAATACCTCTGCATGACTTCATCTGATTCACCAGAGTTAAACTTCGTTGAAGTGGTTTGTGGCTAGAGGCTATTATCCCTCCGTCACAGAGAGATTCTGGATTGCAGCATTTGACATTGCTGGCTGGGGATCTTGTCTTCAACAAACACAGTTGATGCTCAGACATAGGCTTTTGGCTGGCTATGCTGTTCCCATCTGTTTCCATGGCATTGTTCCTGCTCACAAGGTGATATGCCAGTTCTAATAGGGCAGAAGCGCCAAGTAAAGATTAGTTTGGATAGATGGACTCATTTATGCTATAAAAGCCCTGTCTTGTGCAAGAGTTCCACCCTTTAGAACAGTAATATCATGCATGCACTGTGCTTTTTTTCCATTTGTCCTTGCTAGTTTCTTCCTGTACAGTACCTTTGCCTCCTAAAAGCTGCTCTCAAACATGCTGAAGTCAAGGATGCCTCCAGGCATTTGTCTGCCTCCATCAGCAGACCCTACTGGGCTGGAGATTGTCTAACCTGGCCCCAGTGAATTATTTCATTTGTTTTAAGCGCTGAGAATACTGTGGCTGATTATATCATCACATCCTGTTAGTTTCTAGTATATCGCACTACTTACTACATGATCACTGTTCTATTTCTTAAATAAATATTACACTACCATGCACTTGGTTATTCAAAGAGTAACTTTATAAGTAACTCTAAGTAAAGGCCTTTCTTTTCATGTTTATAATTAAATTGATGTCATTGTTCTGAGGTCCTCAAGCCATTGTAATTGATCCTGAAGCTCTTAAGGTTAAAAGTTACCTTCTTTCAAAGATATCCATTTTAATAATTTATCTGTAACTCTTCTAATATACATTTCTTTTTGAACTTGTCTTATCTTTCAGGGGAAAAGGCAGCTAACAACGAGAAAAAATACATTTGTAGTCAGACTCCTTTGTCTGTCTTATTCTGAAGTACCTTTTATTCTATCCATCCTTTTGGCAAAACTTGAAGAATTTGTCCTTTTGGCTTCACTTTGGTTTAAGTTTGTCACCATGATAATACTTGGTAGCCACGCTAAAGATGTGTAGCTCTGATTTCCATGTGGGTCTGTTCTGTATCTAGATATATTCTGAAGCTTCTTGGAAGGTTTCCTGCCATTATGGTAGCACTGGTGCAGCCTTCAGTAGTGTGTTAACTGTGATCATGAGACTGAAAAATATATGGTGTACTGGTAGACCAAAAGGGGGAAACTAGGCAGTTGCTCAGGATGTATTAGTTTGCAGCAACTCAGTATCTCCTCCTCCCACTCTGTTAACATATCTCTGTCTCTTAATTTTATTCTTCTACAGAGATTTTTTTTTTAATATCCTTTTCTTTATCCTCTCCTTTCAAAATTAATGACTCAATAATTATTAATTGTAAATTAATGTGCCTGAGGATGATGAGACTAGCACTAAAACTTCTCAGGACTGAAGTAAACCTAAGGCTTTGTCACTTCCTCACAACATTCTGGAAGAATTCCAGTTGTGCACCACAGCTTTCAGCAAGAAATGCAGACTGTACCCTTCAAAATCCCAGGCTTGAGTGCACAGAGAAAAATGAGCATTCTCCCAAGAAACCACGTGTGCTTTGAGAGTTGACAGAGGTGATTAGACAAGAGCAGGAGCAGACTCCAGTGTTCCTTTCCAGCTTTGCTCTGAATGAAGGTAGACCAGCCAATTGTCAGTCTCAATAACATGTTAAGCTTAGTCCTTATTTATACATAATGGGATTAACTGATAACCTATAACAAACCAACTGTCTTCACTGATACACAGAATTGCAGATTGCTTTGTTCTCTTATGGACCTTTATGGATGCAAAAAACAACAGCCATGTCTGCTTTTATTTTTTTTTTTGCACAGTGTTGTCTGTGTGCAGTGTGCTCTAGTCTGAAACAGTATTTGATGAGTTGCAAGGACAGATGAAGACCCAAAGAAGCCTATTTAAACTAAAACTAAGTGTGTTAACAACATGTAGAAGTATCTAATGAATTGAGAAGAAATGGGGAGATGCTATGATGCATACAGATGTCTTCTGAGGCTTGCACTATACACAAGCTGTACTCCTCAGCTGAGTTTTGTTGTCAGATGTCATGCAGGAATTTACTGCTATGTCATATACACACTCATAAATAACTAATATGCTGGCTGAGAGGAATTGTGAATAATCAACAGAACACAGAAAGTCAAGTCCTGTGTTTCTTTAAAACCCCTCCTGATATACCTCATACAGTATCAAGTGCCTATTGCTCTTTCAGTGACAGAAGAAATTGCTTGTCTCATTTGCTGTTAATTTTTATGCAAACTGTGACATTACAGGGTTTTTTGAAGCTAAGTTCTATTTTCTTTATACTATAATAATGTATTATAAATTAATGAATTATTGGAATTGTTAATTATGGTAAGGAAGGAATGGCTCACAGCGTACTATCTGAGCACTGCATGCACCGTAAAGTGCAGGTTTTAAACATATCTTTCAGCTAGTTACTGTACAAAATGTGCAATTCATATCAGCTTGCATTTGCATATTATCCTTTAAATAATACCGTATTAAAAATGTCAAGTTATAGCCCTTGTGCTATGCATCTCAAACACATTCTATTAAGGCTATTGTCATTTGGTCAGCTTAAATACCTGACAGAGATGGAAATATAAAAAAAGAGTTGACAAACCAACTGGTGCAGCAGCAATACATTATTTTAAAATGACACATTCTGCATTTAAAACTGTACAAAGTTAAGGTTAAATGCAGAAAAAAAAAGTCCAATAGATTACTATTCATGGAGAAACTATCAATTCCAAACATGTTTGATCATTTTGCTCCAGCCATCAAAATGTAGAGTTCCTATTGTAGGAGAATACTGGAATTAGAGTTTAATTTCCCCAAGTGATGAGAATGGCAAACTCAATACTTAAAATAGCTTATAGAGGTTTTTTCCTATGGCAATTGGGAAAATTTTATTTATTCTTTTCAAGTTTTATGCTGGCAGGTAACAGTTATGTGACAAAGTGGTAGTGTTAACAGAAACTTTAGTACATGTGTTTGCATGACTACATTAATATCATGAAAAATGCTGATGTAATGTTATATCAACCATCATAAAGGACTTTATTAAGCAAGAATAAATGAAAAACAGCATAAATAACTGGAAGACTTCTGAGTCAAGGTGATGGTTATAATAAATATTTTTCACTGAAGTACTCCTCCCTGGGTAGCAGGATGTCAGAAGTCTATCTGTAGAATAGCAGAACGCTTAGAGCTTTCAATAGCTGAGACTGGAATTCTAAATATAGATGGATCAAAAATCTCAAGCAATTTTGTGCAAAGAGTACAGAATGGAACACACTTTAGCCCTTGTGTATATCTTGTGATCTTTCCGAGTGTCCTTTATAGTATGGGGTTTAGTAGCGCATTCTGTCTTTCTAACGCATTTGGAGATCTTTGAAGGAAATAATTTTAGTAGTATTTATTTGATTCTAGTTTATTAATGTTTACAGCCTAAAGTATCTACTTCAAACTGGTATGGGTACTAAATTTAATATTTCAAGTGACTATCAGAATATTTAGAATATCTGTAGAATATCAGCAAATCTAGAATATCATTCTCTTCTAATGACATTTATGTTGTATATGTGAATCAAAAAGTCAAATAACTTATTTCATTTTCATCACAACATGGTTTTGCTGTCTGACATTAATACAAGGTCAAATAAACATCGCATGGGAAGGAAATAAATCCAAATTTAAAGTCTGAAAGGGCAGTCATATTTCTTGAGTGTTCTGAATGTCACATTTTTGATAGAAAACTAATACAATAGCAAGGAGTGTGTACATATGCCAGCTCGAGTTGTCTTTTGTATTCATATCAAAGTTTAATTTCTTTGAATCCTTTGTGTTTCCCATTCAGCAGTATCTTATGGCATTTATAATGTTTCTCTTAAACTGCAGCAAATGAAAGGCTTTGAAAGGTCAGACATTCTTTACCATTTCAAATAAAATAAAGCTAAGTTAATAGGTATTATTTAATAAAAGAGAAAATGATATTTCACATACATGTGTTGTTAAAGATGAACTGCCCTTAGAGTTTTGGTACCATATAGTGTCTCATAGACTAAGTTCTTCTGACAAAGTATTACAGTGAATGTCCTAATAATAAATAAGATAATTTAAAAAAAAAAAAAAGGGTCCATTGTGCCCTGTGACTATAAAGGTAAAGTTATCATACAGAGGCTGCCAGATTAATACAGTCATCCTCTGACCTACATGTACTGGAAAATGAAATCTAATGTGAAAAATAAGAACAGTAAATTAATATTAAATTCCATAGATGAAAATAAGTAATATTCTATCACATTCTATTTGTTTTATTTTATTTATCATGTACGGTAATAAGTAAACATGAACTTCAGTGCAAGATTTACCCCAAGGACTCTGCTTTTGGATTTGCTTAAGGATGTCTATAGCTTTTTCTAATAAAAAGCTGAGACTGCCACTCTTCTTTGCCAAAATGGGTCATAATATTCAGCAAGTTTAGGTGGTGCTCTTTATAGGGTTACCTTATAATGGCCTGAATTTTCTATACCTAGTGACGAACTGTAATGAGATTTTTTTTTTTTTAACTTGTTCCTAAAGAGCTTAGGGCATGTTTTTCGTATACCGAGTAACAATTTTCTTTGAAATGATCCTTCAAGAATGAACTAATGTGTTCCTGATTATAAGCATCTGCTGTTAATAAAATATGGGAAAAGTTATCGAAAGGAAAAGTAATAAAAATTGTTAACAGTTTAGAAGCCAGTGCCCTGTTCTCCTAACACAGATATCTCCAGTTTCTTACTACTTACAGGGGCAATGTTACATAGGGCACTGCTATTTCCATTTACAAGGTTCAAAGTTCACCCTAATATAGCATAAATTAATTGAGCTTTCTACCCTGTAAGTGTCTAAATGATTGTATCCAAAATTTGCAGACAATATGTCATTTAATAGGAAGGAGTTTAGTTCTGCAGTTCTGATCTTCAGCTGATATTAGAACCAATGAGGCATTTGAAGAAAATAATATTGCATATACATTTTCGGCAAGTTCTTCTAAAAGGCAGGACAGTAGTAAGAATTTTTACTATGCCTGCTGAAGAAATAAATGAAAAATGCAAGTACGCTCTGACATAGACAATCTAGTAGGCAATAGTGTTCCTAAGCCCGGGAAAATATTAGTCCAAATGTTTGGGTGAACCAAATAAGCTGTGGGAGCATAAAGGAGCCCTCGGCCACAGAGCAGCCTCAGCGTCGTAGCCAAGGGCACCAACGGCTCCTGTTCAAAGGAATGGTGATGTGAATACCACTGCACAGTGCTGATGCTCTTCCTGCCTTGCACTTATGGGTTAGAATTTACAGTCACAAGAAAGGGGAGATGGGAAGGTGTTAGCTTCAAGGGTTTGGCATAGAACAAGAAATTTTTTTTATAGATATTTCCTACTTCTGAAATAAGGATTATCATATGTAGTAACACCTAATTCTAATTTCAAATGGTGTGTTTGGAAAAAAAAAAACAAACCACACACACAAAAAAACAACCCAAAAACCCCTCCACAACAACAAAAAAACACAAACACAAAAACCACAAACCAAAAAGCCTAGAATTCATACAGGAAGAAATTGCCTTTGAGATTTTTTCCTAATTAGACATTCTATACTTCTAATTGTTTTCATTGTTCTGGAAGCAGAGAAACAACTGAGTGGAAAGAAAATCTGTGCAATCCCTAGTTATTTCTTTAAATAAAGACCTAGATAGAAGGGATTTAATCTCATCCTCTTTCATTATTGCCTGTGAAATGAGGTGAGAATATATAATCCTCATACTTCTACCAGTGGCTCAGTCAGGACACTGCAAGAACCAATTGTTATAGTAATTGAATTTCAGCAAAATTTATGAATACTCTTCTATAATGTCAACTTTATTGAAATCTAAAAATAAAGAAACAGAATACTATTCTGAATTATGACTTAAAGAATTGTAATATATACAACCTGGAACACCATTATTAATAAAGAGAGCATACTGTACTCCACAGGAAATTAGTTTTCTAACTATTTGTACTATTGTGAAATGTTAACGCATGTAATCATTTATAAGGAATAATTTTCAGAACTTATCTTTAATGCATTTATCCAAAATACTAAATGAAGATCAGTGAAGATTTCTATAAATGTTATGCTGGCCGTGAACCAGGGAAACATTAAAATCTTTATCATAATCATCTTCTGGTGAGGGACTGGACAGTTCATTGTGCTTCTATACCTCAAGAAATGTGAACATCCTGAAGAAATATACAGTGGTTTACCTATAGGTGGTTATTATTATCTTGTGTGGGGGGATTTGCAGTAGTGGAAGAAGGAAGGAAAGAGAGGCTGTGGTAGCATGTAGGATCAGCTGATGGCATGGAAGATTTTGGAGAGGAGTGACTGGGAAGTGGTACCTTGTGGTGAGCAGTGTAAACAGGGAATCTCTGCCTTCTCCCTACACCCATTTTACTTTCCTGTCCTTTTTTCTGTGTTGTGCTTCCCTTCCTTATACCCTCTTTCTCTGCTTGCTTTTCCAGGTTAAAGTGTAGAATTTGGTATCTGTATCTCTTTGACTTTAAGCAATGCAACTTCCTTGCAATGCAACTTCCTTGCAATACAGTGTCAATTGCAATGGAACTTCAGGAGACCAGATGGATTCTTTCCTTAAAGTATTAGGTGGAATTCTTCCAGAACAAAAGCCTGGGTCCTAGAACAGGAATAAAAACCATACTGTTAAATTAAAAGTAGAATGAGCAGAGTAGGAAGAAGGAAAGCAAAAGAAAAGCTTCTATGAGAGCCAGGACCATGGCCGAGGCAGCGGTGCAGGGCTGCATTACACCTGCAGCGTGGTTGTCTGTGAAGCAAGAGGGATTGTTGATAACATTTTCATATGCCAATTCTTCTCTTCTTTGATGATAAAGAATGTAATGAGACTTTTCTTCCATTTGGGGCAGCTGTTGAATGCTCTTTCTGGAGGCTCTTTTCCAGATCAGGACAGTCAGTCTCCATAAACACCTTAGTTGTAACACGGTTACAGAGTTGAGCTGTACTGCCATCTCAATATTTGCAAAGCCTGACTGTTGTTTGTAATCACTACAGGCTAACAGGTGCTATTATAAAATTGATTCCAAAGGGAAATGAATGTGCAAGTTCACATCTCAGGTCATGTATGGTTTCAAGTCTTCCTGTCAGAACCTGCACTAAGAGAGTACTGTCCTGAGAGTACATATGACATCTAGAGGTAAAACCTATGCCCTTTATAAAAACTAAAGTTTGGGGTTTTTTTTGACCACTGGAAAATATGAAAGTCTAAATCTGTGAAGTCCACACAGATTGGGTTCATTCCCAAATTTGAGTCAAGACTTCTACTCCTCCTTAGATGGAAAAGTGGATCCCCAAACCTGAATTTTAACATAGAAATGCAATCAATTCATCCAAAATAATGACACTGAGAAGTCTAAACTGTGAGGATCAGTTGAAATAAATTTAAATTTGGAATTTTATTTAAGCCAACAAATATTGGAAAGAGAAAACTGGAAACCATAGTAATCAAAATATTCCCAATAATTGCTTGAAGCAGGAATCAACTAGGAACTGGATCTTTAATATTTTATCTGATTAGTTTCCTATGCCATTATACTTTAACAATTACCCATGAAATAATCAACCTTTTTCAGTAGAACAACCTGAGGTACTTGTCATGTCAATGAAATGCAGCATGATATCAAGTCTGATTTATTTTTAGTCTATGATCTTAAATTTAAGAGCTGACTGTATTAATATGCAAAGATAATTACAAAAACATGACAGAAATAACCAGGACTGTCTTTAAATATGTATTAAGGCAGTTTGCAGTAGTGGGCTTTTTGAAAATGGGCATCACTGAGCACATAACTATTTGGTTTATCGTGGACTGTATACAACTCAATAAAGAATTACCTTTTGATTTTGGAATGTTCAGAATAAATGTCAGCAGAAAAGTGTCTCCAGAATGTTTAACATTACAGTCATCCTCTCTCTGCTGTACCAGAGGAGTTAATGATTGGGTTATGAGGACTCTGAGAGGATTTCATTTGTTATAGTTAAGTTTTCAATGGGCTGAACTGATACCTTCTGCTTCAAGATTGAATCACAGTGCTGAGCATTTGCTCTGTTTAGCTGGAGGGTCTGATAGAAAGTCCATCTTTTAGCACTAGGTCTAGAGCTTAAGAGACAAAGCCAAACTCTATTGGGAGATGGCTGTTACAGTTGTTAAGTCTACTTCAAGTTGAAGTCCTCATCCAAAAGCCTGATTCATTTGTGGACTGCTTAGATTCAAGTTGCTAACACAAAAATCTAAATGCTTCTCTGTATTGTGCCTGGGGGACAGAGCACATTCTCATTAATATGGCAACGTCACCTATGATTGCGTTGATGGAAATGATTTACAGAGGATTAGGAAATCTTGTTCTGTTTTACCAATAAACAGTGTTACATTATCACATTTCAATAGCTAATTCTATTGCTGTGCCTTTTCTCTTGAAAATTAACATGATTTTCAGAGGGAAAATAATTACATGTCATTCATAATCCATTAACTAGATTAAAAAAAAAAATGGGTGCTGATTTTCAAAGGGAGAAGTCTAGAGTATCTACACTTCCCTCATGTGGTATGTTAGTGCAAAGGCTTCTAGTTAACCATGTTAATCAAATCTGGTAACTCGCATTCCTCTTATTTGAATAGAATTGTTTAGGAGCAACAGAAATAGACTTTGAGAAAAGAAGCTTTATCTGAAGGCTTTTCAGTATTAATGCTGGTGAATACTGAAGGAGTTTAGATACAGAGTTACTGTGATTTTGCAAAGAAAAGCAAACTGGAGCATCCACTGCTGATTTTATTTATTTATTTTGTGAAATACAGGCAAACCCACTCATGTTTGCCCCTTGCACAAAGATTTTCATCAGTTTGTTTTGGTTTTTTTTTCAGAAAATATTCCCAGTATTAGAGATTGGGAAGCTGAAGCAATGGAAAGACAAGATAGTTGCTTCTATTTAGACAGACACACTTGTGAGACTGCTTTGAGATCTCAACACCAGTCTGTTCCTTAACTAGACAACTTTACTGTCCCTATAGGAAAGCAGTTTATTTCTAAAGAGCCTATGCTAGTTGCTGAGCAACTTTTCTAAGGGACAATTTTGTTCTTTTCTTTCTTTTTTTTTTTTTTTGGTGTATGTATTTTTTTCAGCTCCCTTCACTTCAGAAGACAATAGCTTTTTTTATTTAACTCTAAACTGCACAGGTAAATTTAATGATTTTTCAAATACATTTGTTGTTTTTAAATAGCACTTGCCAAAGAACCATTAGAGCTATGATTAATTCCTTCTGTCACAAGAAAAAAAAAAATGAAAATAAGCTATGAAAAAGCTGCAAGGCTTTTAAGTATGAATAATTTGCTGATGGTCTAGGAAGGGATTACAGTGCTGAATACACAGCTCTATAAATATTAAAACAGATTTTTTTTTAACAAAACTATACTTCGGGACATGCTTACAACAGCTAAAATAGCTGTAAAATTGTGTTTTATTTCTATGCTCTGTCAACTTTCAAGAAACTGATGTTTCAGAAGAACCATCATGCCAAGATATTTAAATACATCTAACCTACTTTAATTTTAATCTTCAGAGATCAGCAAGACTTCATTTGGTTTCTGACTGCACGTTGGAAGGTTTACATAATTCTAGAGTGTTACTCAATGCTTCATTTCAACTAAATTGCTGAATTTCTTGATCTGACTTACTGCTCCACACGTGTCTCTTTCTCCACTGGTTATAGAGGAGTATAGGCTTCTAATCTGAGTGTATCACTAAAGATTTTGGTTTTCCTCTCTGAAAGCCTGGTGTGCTCAAGTTGATGTGTTAGCATTGGTAGCAGCAGACACTGATCTTTCCAAGGCCTATGCCATAGGGTAGTGTTTACAGTTATATTGTAAACGTAAGGGTATAGAAGAAGTGATAGGAATTTTGCAGAATTTCCTTGCAAAGAAATAGAATCTGTAATAGCAGACAAGCAAGAGTTACAAAGTAGGAGAAAACCAGTCACTATTGCTGTTTAGATGGTAGTGTGTGTCACAAAGCAGAACAAATGTCTGGGTATATATCGTGGGCAGGTGTTAGTTTCCACCCCATAATATCAATGTGCAGCATGTGTTTTGATTTGGAACAGGCAGATATTGTGGAGATATTTTTCTCTAATACATGAACTGCTTTGCTTCCATAACTTAAGTTGCCAGTGCCTTACTTTTCTCTCCTTCAAAACTATGACTTATGCATTAAAAGAATGCAAGACTTCATGTGTGAATAGTTCTTGCGTTGGAGCAAGATTTTTGGCTAAGGCTGTGAATATGTGTGAGGTTTGCAACAGAAAGGCAGAAGAGCTGTCTTTATTGCTGAATTGTGCTGTTCTTGTGATTTCTGAGCACTGAAATAGGTTGTTGTCTCTTGCAGCTAGCTTTGTGGTCTGTTAGGTACATAAACAAATTTTAACTACAGCTGTGTGGCCTAAAGCTGCTTTTGTGATAGGTTTTTTTCAAGACAATGTGACAAACACTTTTTAAATCACTTACCCATTTTCTTCACCTGTCTCACTTGGAAATTAGTTTTCTTTTCAAGTAAAGTTATTGGTAAAAATAGGGTATTTTATCCAACTGCCTACACCTTTACAGCGCCATATGGATCATTAAGGCCTACAAGTGCTTGAAGTAGGGCTCATGAGGAGAGTACAAGTTGACTTTCACACTGACTGAATAGACATTACTCCTGGAATATTATCATACTGGGGATTAGTTTGTGAAGAAAGGAATTATACAATGAAAGAACTATCAGATGGCCAGCAGTCAACTGCAAGCCAGCACAGATGTGCTCACTTGTTAAGAATAAGTCTGTTTAAGAGACAAATTATAATAGTTCATCATGGAGAGGGTAAAAACAACTTAACATGACAATATCTGATGCGACATCCCATTTCACCGCAAGTCACAAACTGAATAAATCAACATGATTGCAAGCATAATCTTCTTGTGACTTATAGGCTCTGGCACTCTGGGATCCATCCTGCCATTAGGGGGTTAGTGGAATTTGCTGTGAAATTTGTGTTTCTAACGTAGCTGTTGGCAAGAGACTCCTGTGCAGATTCCCAGTATCCAGCATCCCTTATGCTTCTTGGTTATTTTCACCTTTCTTACTGGCTTCTCAACATTTCTGCTGTTGCTTTCTGGGCTTTTCCTAATACAGGCTACACTCCTCTTACCTAATCAGCATGGGGGTAATTTTGTGTTATTTCTTCCATCTTAGTCCTTCAGGATCCCTGGCTTCTGCTTAGTGTTCTGTGTCCTAGCTAACACCTGGCTAGAAAGCTCACATAAACCAAGTACCAGTGTGATCCAGGCAAAATACTTCCTCTATCTCTAACCATAGCCTTCCTCTTTAACCAGCTAATCTCTAAGTATATGAATTAAGAGTGGTGAATTTTCTAAGCACATACTTAGCGGCTGGAAGAACATGCACTGAGCATTCTATGAAGTAAATAAAGGCCAAAGACAGTTTTTATATTCTGTAGGGTTTGGATATTGGATTTGTTAATTGTGTTGCTCTCATTACATTCGAAAGAACTGAATCTTGACTAGTTAAGGCAGAGCATGCAGAATAATCTGTTAATTTGGACTATTTAATAGAAATAATTCAGTATCTGTAAGAAAGAGAAAATGTAATTACTAGCACATGGCTATAAACAACCATTGAGATGAAATCATGCAATGGTCAACATTTAAATTTTTTTAAAGTATTAAAAAATGCAAAATCATAGCAGTTTGCCCTAAGAAATTCAGCTGGTTTTTAAATAGAATGTAAATCTGATCTTAAGCACACAGAATTTAATAGAATGGTTCCATGAATTTTGATGGCAATTCTGCTGAGTTCTACCTGCTTATTGTACAGTGTTCCACAGCATGCTGGAAGCTGCATGCATGAGAGCATGACAACTGCAAACGCACTTCTACCCCACTCACTGGCTATTCTTAAGTAACTCCAAACCAACAGAAAAAACTTAAGCAGAAGCTTTCTGAGGCTTTCAGCTAAAATATAGGTGTGAAAGACTGAATAAATTACCCACATATATAATTCATGCTCAAAGTACAGCTTCATTCCATCTCCACCCTCCGTATATAATCTCAGTACTTAATATATAGTGCCTTTCAAAAGTGGCAAATTGACTTGATAAACAGGTGTGTACCACAGATGAAGTCTGTTACGTGTCTTCAATTGTGCATGGCAAATGTCTTAATTGTCATTCATGACACTAGATAACCTATAGTTAGGTATGATCATAATCAGGTACAATTTTATCATATATCTATGTACAAATTATGTTAAATAATTGTTTTGAAATCACATCTAATCATGAGAAATGGCATCCTGCAAAATACTTTAAACATAGTTCAGGTTACAGTGCTTGCATCTACCTAATTGATAACTGTTTTTTTTCTGCATCTAAAGACATCATGTCATCATGTCATCTAAAGACATCAAAACCATGAAGACCACATTGGCCTGGGGGACATGTAACTTATCTTTGCAAAAAAACCAAAACAAACAAAAAAAACCTAAGTGTAAACAGGAGGGATTATTCTATTCCACTTGCAGCTGTAGCCTTTTTCTTAGTTGAAGTCAAAACCAAGATCAGGGAAAGCACAGTGGCTCTGCAGACTGCTGGGCTGGGGCCTGTGTTAAAAACTGACAATATGTAAACTCAGCAAAAGGTAGCAGAAATGAATAGAAGGTCCTAGCATGTGAATACCCCTGTGTTTCTAATGCGTCAGTATTTCTGAATGAATAATTCAGAAAATAAATTTACCCTCTTTTTCCTGTATTCAGAATGCTATCACAAGGAACCCTATTTTGTTCACATTTATCTATTATTCATAAGTAAATGCTCCCCTGAGATTGATCACTGTTTGTTCTTTGAAATGTTTGCTGTAATTTTTCCATTGAGGGATATTATGGTTGTATTGGATGAGTGCTCAAGAAGCCCTGCCATGCATATTCAAATATAACATTTAAAGAACCATGTACATCTCTTTCTTTTACATGGCATCTGTAAATCTTGTCATTTTCTTTCTCAAATGAGTGTGTTACAAAATTATATACTGTTCCATTTGTAATAAATTAATACAAATATTAAGGTCATATTTAGAGAGTTGTAACTAAAAGATCATTAGTTTGCATAATAGATTAGAGGTCACTTGGATCTAGAATTTAAGAACAAAAGTGTGGGCATTTAACAAAGATGATTATATTTGCTGTATTGGTACAGTAATAAGCTATTTAGAACTGTATTACAACATGTCAGAGTTAATATAGCAGTATCTGTAGTTCAATAGTTTCTGCTGAAGCCCTATAGATCTTCAGTTCTTGTTTCCACTAAACCAAAGGGATTGTGGATACAGTAACAGACTATTAAGGTTTGCTCTTAGAATACCTCTGAGATGAACTTTCTTCTAATCTAAGCATGACTTGTTTCTTATCAAACTACTCAGGAAGGAGAGATATATTAGCGTGAAAAGGTAAACAAAATATAAAATTAGATGAAAATTCAATGTACAAAAATGAAGTACAAAAATATTAATTACATAACCTCAAATATTTTATAAAAGAGAACCCCAACCAACCACATATGAGACGGTAGACGACAGCATTCTCACTGTACTGGTTTTGTATGTACTACAAAACCAGTAAAATTAAACATTCTTGCTTTTCATCTGGGAACGCCTTTGTCAGCAAGGTCTGATTACTTCTCCCTCTGTTTTTAAGGGAATTTTCTATTAAATCTAATGTAATACCTGACTTTTTAGAATTAATATATCACCACTATATTTAGTTAATTATCTTTATTCAGCAGGGCGAGTCATGCTAACTGGGACACTGAACTGCTGAACATGAATTGCTTTGTGAGACAAAGACTTTCTATTCTGCTATCACCATATTAACACCTGATTGAGTTTCTAATGCAGAAAAAGCCATTACTGGTTATGTTAGCAGTTCTTTTAAATACAGATGGAAATCCTTTAAACCACGTTGGGAAGATGGGTAGCAGGAGAATGTGAAGAAAAGTGGGAATGGCAAGGCAGAAAAGTTACAAGATTAGGTAGCTTTTTTAACTTGCATATCTAATAATTTACCCTGAAAGGCAAGAATACAAAGAGAGTAGTAGGGCAAGCCTTTGTCATTTCAAGATTTTTAGAAAAAAAAATAAAAGAACAACTCCTAGAAAAGGCCCTTTGATTCTCAGCTGTGAAATTCCTTTGGAAAACCTTGAATTAAACAGAAAGATTGAATCTCTTGCTTTTTGTAAATATAATTTTGTTTTAGTTCCATATATCCTATGAAAATCAGGAGTGTGTGATTTCTCACCTGAATCCACATTTATTGCATAGTGTAAGGAAAACCTCAGTGAAGGTTCAAACAGAAATATTTTATAGTCAGATTTTTTTTCCTAATTATACACTTCAGGTTGTTGTTTTTTCTGAAGTGGTTGATAGAGTCCCTCCCTCAGAAACAGAGACAGGTCTTGGCTGCTTGTAGTCCAGTTTTCACATGGCAATTCCACTGCTTTATTTCTGATGGCTTAAATGAGAGATTTACTCATGCAAGGAATGCACAGTAGGAGGAGAGAACATAGAACTTGGTTAAGGTCTGGTTATCGGGGCTTTTCCCCTCGGTGCTGATGAGATGGGTTTTATGTTATCAAGAAAATATTTAGTATCTATTTTAGGCATTCCATATTTTAAGATTTGATATTTCTAACATTGCATGTTATTGCTATTGTCACTAAAATTAATTCCCTGAACTAAGGGGGTGACATCAAAACTGAGGCGAAATTTCAGAATGTGTATGCTCAAGATAATTTCTTAAATTTCAGTTGCTATAAAGAACGGCAAATGAACATCTGTGCCTTTTCAGTATTGTTCTTCTCTTTCCCCTAGATTACAAAAGGAGGTTGTAGTCCTTATAAGGTGGGAAATGTGCAGCCATTTCATTTCTGAGAACTCTAATGGGATGTCTTGCTCAGGAGTATTGCACACATGCAGAGCAGTTCTGCTGATTCATCCTGGCAGCCGAACACCACAGGATAAAAGGAGGTCATTTCTAAGTAAAGATGATCACCTTTTTTTCCACCCAATCCATTCTTTTAAAGCACACAAAGTGTAGTTCTTCTTTCCTAACAAAAATTTTCCAGAGAGATATATCTATGGTTCCCGTTCTCTCTCCTAATGCTCCTATCTTTGATTAGAAGGAAAGGTTAGGAGAAGCTAGGCCAATAGCTGCCTCATGATCTTTCATGGAAAAAATAAAAGCAACTAGGTTAGGATGATATTTTAAATATAATTTCTAATTTTAAAGTGAAAAATAAAGGAAGCTGTATTTTTAACATTAGCTCAGGAAAGCTGTGCTATATTCAAAGCAAGATCAAAATATTTATGTGGTGGGATGTCTCACATAACCAGGAGGCTGCAATGGATTTATACAGGCGCTGTAGGAGGTATTGGCCAGGCAAGTAAGGAGGCAGGTAGAAAAGGAGATGGTGCCAAACTCGTCTCAGTGGTACCTAAGGATAAGACACAATGGAGAAAGCTAGAAATATGCCTAAATTACATAAAATTCCATTCAAACACTATTTTTTTTCCCACTGGAGATGGTCAAACACTGGAACAGGTTTACCAGAGAGGTTGTAGTGACTCTGTACCAGGGTATATTTGAAACCTGACCATAAAGTCCGGAGCAGCTTGCTGAATGTCATCTTTCTTTGGTCAGGGAAATTGGACTAGACAACCTTTAGATGTTCCTTGTAGCATAGGTGATCCTGTGATATGCATCATTCCTCAGAGAACATAAAAATTATTGGGACCATTTTTGAGTTCCAGATACATTTGAGGCAATGTTGCATTTCCAGAATACACATTGCAATTGGCTTTCCTGTTACCTATGTATCATACGGGCGCTTTTTCCTTGTTGTCTTTACTACCCCTCTACAACAGGGTATATTTTAAAGAGGTTTATTTCATGACTACAAAACTGATTTGAGGACATCCTGTAGAGTGTTTTTAAACAAATCTCAAAGTATGATTCAAATTCTAATCTACTATGCACTTTTTCTCCTGACAACTTTTCTTTGTCTTTGAAAGGGTTAGCTGTTAACACATAAAAACTTTCTGATAAGAACATGGGCTTCTTAAAATATTTTTTTTTCATTGGGGGTGCTTTTTCACAGGCCATCTAGATTTGTTTTATGGGACTTTTATAAAGCAATTACTATTGTGAAGGGCTTTGATTGTGCAATTAAGACAAATGTTCTGCCACATTTGTTAATTACTGGAACACTGAAAACACCAAACAAAACAAAGCACTCAGTCTTGAAAATAATTGAAGAATCACTTAAGCTAGAGTACCCTGCATTGGAAAATGTAAGGTACTAACAAGCAGGCTGAACATCTGCTATCTATATGACTTCCTTCTGCTATAAGAGAACATGTCAGACTGAAGATATTAGAGGTGCTGTCTACTTCTAAATAAAGCTGCTTCTCAGTAAAAATTCATGAGGTTTGTAATCATGACTTTGTTGCTAAAAGATGTAGTTTCTATGATGAGGTGGCTTAGAGAGAGGCATCAGATATATGGACCTTTCTTCTACATACTTCAGATTTATCCCAAAACTGATTACCTAATACTCTCATTGAGTCCAGCCTCCATTTTTCAATCTCAAATGAGACTGCTTGGCACCTTCATTTGTCTCAAGGAGAGCCAAAACAGAGAGGGGGTGAGTTGCTTCTACCCACTCTGGACATTATTGTGATGCCATAAAAAGTTTATGGATGCCCTATTTCAAGTTCCTAAAGTTGACAGCCATTTCTGACTCCCATATATTTTGGTTTTCACACAAGTGAAGTGATGATTATCAAATTTACAGTAACCATCAAATCAGCTTGCCTTACAGGATTGCTGTGAGGATTTTCAGTCTTTATGCCATCTTTTGTCCATGCAGTTCATCACAGTGCCTGTGCGCCACTCTATATTTAATATATTTACCATCACAAATCTCTAGTGAGGTAGGAAAGTGATGTTAAACCCAATACAGAGGAGGTAACCGAGGTATAAGAAATCTGCAGTAGAACAAAGATTGAATTTTGGTGTCTGAAAGCTTTCACTCCAACCACTGGATCAACCATAATCTACAGATCCTGAGGCTCTGACAAGGCTGTGTAACTGCTATGTGAGATTTTAATCATAAAAACTATTTTAGTTAATAGGAAGCTAGGCTTCTTTCTCAGGTTTCAGATGGGAGAAATAGTAAAAAGGTATTTCTTTGTGAGCAGTAATCCCTTACAAGCCTTTCCCCCTAACGTTTTGCTTTTTTTTCTTACTCCTCATTAGCTGCATTAGGCATCATAATCCCATTATGGAAATGAGTTGATGAGCTAGGAGACATCCTCCCCAAACAACATCTTCTCCAGAGAGTTAAAGAAGAGGGGAAGACATCATCTTAAACCTATTTCGAGCCAATTGGAATAGGAGTGCGAGCAATCAGTGACCAAAGCCATATTATAATAACGGATTTAGAACTGAAACCATAGTGTTCAGAAAATCCATTTTCAGGCTTTAGGAATAATTTTTCCCTGATGACTCCCAGTTTTCAAGGCTTGTTTGTCTGATAACAATGAGAAAATTCACTGTTGTGCTGTGTAATGGACTGCCAAAGTATACAGCACATCTAAAAAATTCATTTCAGTATTGAAATCATCTGTCAAATGCCATAATATCTATCTTACACAGCTCAACATATTTGCCAATCTTTTAGTAGAATATAATGGTGATGAATGCATTGACAAGATGATATCCACTCGAGCAGCAAGCAATATTTCAGAGAGGGATTTTCTTTCTAAAACAAAGAAAGAGATCACAATCAACCCTATGGATAAATTGCTAAGTAGAAATTGAGGAAGATTCTTGATGATCCTCTGTCAACGTTCTTCACCATGTACTGGTTAATCCTGTGGCAAACATCCTGACTGAGAAGTTGTGTATTCCTGCATCTGCTGTGGACCAGGACTGCCCTAATGAAGTTTTTATTGCAGATAAGATTATATTGCAGTGCCTGAAATCAAGGCTTTTGTATTCCTCTTGGACTGAAAGAAAAAATGTGCAGATAGACATGCCTATTGAAAACTACTAATGTTTTATTTTTCAAGTAAAATAAAACTGAGTGCTTCAATCTTACCCAATTTATTACTGGAAAAAATCCCACCGTGGCTTACCGTATGTAGCCTATATCGTATTCTTCTTGAGTGTATATTCAACTTTCCCAGGCAGCAATCCTTGGTCTGTATGAATGAGGAACGGATGGAGCATTGGTTCTATTGCAGAACATAATGACCTTTAGTGACAAGCTAATTTGGAAAAAACATTAAGAAAACAGAAAGTTGCTTGATGCTAACACAAGGAGATTAAAACGTTGACATGGCCTGAGCTACTTCCTTCCCTAGACTGTGCTCCAAACAAAGTAATTGTTTAACCATTAAGGTAGATTTCTTCTCTCTGCAAATACCTCCCCCTGTAAGTAGGGCATAGACTTTGATATATGGGAATAAACTGGGATGGGATTTTGAAGTATATTAATAGAATTGATTCTCCAGCTGCCTTACGTTGGGGATCACTGAGTAGATGAATTTGATTCCAAGCAAGGTGTCTATTTATTGTGAAGATCTAAACCTCTCAAGTTTAGTTACCATTTTATTATAATAAAATCTTTACTAAACTGGGGAAATCAAATCAACAGTTTTATCACAGATGACACTACCTAGACATCTTAACAGGGTAGGTTGTTTTATTAAGTCTTTCTGTCAATCTGTAATTTTGTATAGTAGGAACTACTCATTTGTGTATCATTGAAATAAGTGACTGTTAGATGAGAGACAACTTGAGACCCACTTTCATTTGCATTTTGCAAGTCAAGCTGTTGTTTTTCACATAATTTATTAAATGAGTTTCAGAAAGATGCACACATTTTGATATCCCATGAAAATACTTGTGGTTCATCTCCTGTATTTGTTCTCACAGATTCCTTAGGAAAGATCCTACATGTATTTATAAAATTCTATCACTGAAGACTGGGAGGAGAGATGTGTGAAATATTGTCATAGCACCTCCTCTGTAGGCTAAATGATGTGAAAGTAGCCCTCCTTCAAGTTTTATTACATTCTTGAAATTCATTGCAAAATATTAATCAAAGGGCTTGTTAAAGTGAAAGAAAATGCATGGTAAAACAGCTGATATTTTTTTGGCTCAAATAAACTGAAGCTTGTAAGATTATTTCAGTTGCTGACCTGAACAGAACAGTAAAAGCACCGAAAATAAGTCTCCCCATGAAACACATTCTCTGTCTGTCTTTTTCCCTTGACATAGGATATAAGGTAGAACTTTCCTATAGTCTTCTCTCTGCAGTGGCTGAGCCCCATTTGCACCTCCGACTACAGTTCACCTCTCCCATAGATGATAGCGCTCATTTATTCTGGCCAATTTGGAGCTAGAAATTATTGTTTGCTCACAGTGAATAGCAGCCACAGACCAGTTCCTCAGTGTAGAAAGCACCACTATGAAGATGGAAGAGCACTAAATGATTGTGCAGCCTATTTGCAAGCTCCTAGCAGACCCTGGATAACAAACTATGCCGTGAGCACACAAGGCAACTGTGGTGGTTCTGATGTTAAGCAGCAGTCACAGGTAAACTATATGTAAGGACTGAGGAGATGTCACAGCCAAATTACACGGACCCACAAAAAATTAATTTATCTCCTGCCAATGAAAGAGCCTTTTTCTGCAGTTCTGTAGTGGCTGCCTCTCTCTCCCTGCTGCACAGCACCAACCTGATTTACCCACAGTTTCACAGAAGGAGGGAGAATGTTTAAAACAGACATGCTGCAAATTGACACGGTCCAAGAGTATTTTTTACATTATATTTATAACAGCACAGATATTTATAGAATAAATAGCATAGGAAGGTTATTAATAGTAGTAGGAAAGAAACCGTTTCCCCAGAATAGGCACTATGTGTGGAAGTCTGCTAGCAAAACCAGGGCTATGCAGAAATGTGCTATGTGAGGTAAAATCCTAACACTTCAGGCGCTAATGATTTCTGTTGCATCTATTCATCAACACAAGTTGTATGCAAAGGAGTGAGGGACAGAAAGGTTGATAAACAAAACTATTTTGGTAAATAACGATTTAGAAATAGCCTCCAAATGCAGAATAGGAATGTGCCAAAGGAAAGCTCGGCTTCTGGTGATTTGGAAATATGTTACAGATTTGTTACTAGTCTTGTAGAAGATGAAACAAACTACTTGATGACTTCTGTCTGTCCTTTGATGCAAACATTAGTAATGAAGCATTTTATTCTTGCTCTGTGGTCACACAAATCCTCAGGGATTTAAAAAAAAATGACAATGGTAAACCTATTGAGCCATCTGATTGTAAAAACTACTACTGCAATTTTATCCTTTTTAGCTAAAACAAATTAATTCATGTCCATCAAAAGCTTTTCATGAGATGGATTTCATCTGTGAACACCATTTCATGCTTCGTTATACTACTTTGATGGGGATTTTGGGGTGCTCATTACTTTTTTTTTAGGAGTGGAAGTTGGTTAATAAATCCAGAGCGCAGGATTTTTTCTTCCTCGTTCCAGAAATATACTTCCAGGGAGCTTAACACATCATATACTTAAACAGTGTACCAACAACTTGTTTATGCTGTGTCTTGTGAACATTGTTTTTGCCTGGCTTGTGATAGCTGTTGTGAAACTTGAGTTCTGGGGAAGATTCCAGGCTGGATTCTCACAGTCTCTCATGTCCCAGCTGGCATTTAGGAGCACCAGCAGAGTTAGCGGGGAAGTCAGGAAACTATTTCGTATGTTTTTGTGTATATTTACCTCTGTCCTCCCCTGGATGGTATTTGAAGTTTTTTGATTATGTATCTTTTTTCAGAGAGCCCTATGAGGTTGTATTTCTGGAGTAGAAAGGTTGAAATTTTTGCTTTGGTGATAGTGTAAGGTGAGATTCTACCACTGCTTCCTAAATGGTACTCAGTCCCAAGAGCAATCCCACGGAAGCATACAGAACTCCAGTGTAAACAATTGCTTTGAAAGAGCTTGTATAATTCAGACTACAGGAAGTTTTCATCATCATTACTATGAGTGCAAAACAGAGATGACCAAGCGGTAATTAACTTGTTATTGATTTTTTAATAGAGTTGTCTCTTTGTTAAAAATAGGGTCATGTACAGAAGATAGCACATCCCTCCTGACAGCCTGCTGGAGAGGTGTACTCAGCCTGCTCACCCTGAGGCACCTTTCCATGCAGCCTTCCTGGAAAATTATTTCCAATTTTTATCTATTTCTCTAGACCTCTCCAAGAACATCTTGACCTCCTAAAAGCATTTTCACCTATGAACCACTCTCCAAAGTTTACATTTATACAAGTCAGCATAAATCTGCCAAAGTTGTTTAAATCAGAAGTAGTCCAGTCTGTACTTAGAATTACCCAGAGTTCTGTATTTGTAAATCATGAAGATGAAATATGTGCACTGAGGCAGTAAGAAATGTATCCTCAGTGTAGATCACTTTTCATAGTGAATATCTTTGAGTCACTTGCTAATTCTTCTGGTTAACTGAAAGTGACTTTTGTGGTCTTTCTCCTTCTGCGAAGAATACTTACTGTGTTTTAACTAGTGCCTGGAGTATCCTGAAGGTATTGTATCCAGGATTTAAAAAATTCCACGTGCATAAGGTGAGAAAGAATTTTCTCTGTGGACAGTTGTACTATTGGACAACAGATTTTTATGAGCAACATGGAGGTGGACACCAGAGATGTATTGTAAGAGAGAAAGTGTTTTGTTCTTTTGCCTCTTCTGAGTAGAACCTAGATGCAGGATAATATAACCCTGAAGGAAACTACTTCCCTTCACAGTCACTGCAGTCGTGGCTGCTGGAGCATGTAATTACATGGAGGGAAAAAGAGCATGCAATGAAAGGTTGTTGAAAGCCTCAGGACTCCTAATCTCACTGTCTGTTGTTGGAAAGTAAAGCCCTCTGTGACAGAACGTGTTTGGGTAATTGGAAAAGGGACACCTACTGCTTTCATTAGCCTGACTGTACCTATGTTAAATAAATGTATATTGGTATTATTTCACTAGTGCCCATAAAGTTCTTCTCTCCAGAGAAAGAGAAAACAGAGGCAATGTTTTATAATCTGTACAACACACTTAAAACTATCAATTAAATAATGGTGCAACTGAGAATGAAAGCGGTGCGTAATATTCAGGGGATATAGCTGGACAGTGTGTCTTTGAAGTTCAAGAAAGGAGAAGCGATGGAGAGGGCAGAAGTGGAGTAATGTCAGTATGTCCTGACTTCTCTTTATCAAGTTTACCTTTGTTTATAGAGAGGAAGCTATAGAGAAAACTTTGTCTATCATTGTGTTGGGCAAACAAGAAAGTTTCATAAAACCCTGAACAAAATGAGAATTTGTATATGGATTCCTTTGTCACTAAGTTTTCCAGTCTTCAATCTGACAGAGAAATTAAGAATCAATTCTTTTTGTGTGTGTATTTCATATATATAATGAGGGATATTCTAGATACTCAGGATACAAAAGGTGAAATTGGGACATTTCATTCTGCCCTGAGAATGGAGATGGAACATATGAAACCCAGTGACAAAAAGCTCTCTGTTGTCAGTGAGTTCTGCTGCCATTCTCAAAGTCACAATGCCCTTGCACTGACATGCCCAAAGCAATGCGCCCTTGTGGCAAAGAATGCTAATGGTACCCTGGGCTGCATTACCAAAATATTGACAGCAGGTCCATGGAGGTGATTTTTCCCCTCTACTCAGCCCTGGTGAGGCCACACCTGGAATAATACACCCATTTCTGAGATCCTCAGTACAAGAGAATCATGGACACCACAGGAGGGCTGTGGAGATGAGTCATGAACTGGAGAATTTCTCATGTGAGGAAAAGCTGAGAGCCTATAGAAGAGACAGCTTGGGGCAGGAGATCTTATTAATGTACATAATTACTTGAAAGCAGGGTCCAAAGAGGATGGAGCCAGGCTCTTTTCAGTGATGCCCATTGACAGAACCAGAGGCAATGGGGACAAACTGAAACACTTTTTTACTGCGAGGGTAACTGAGCACTGGAACATGTTTCCCAGGGAGGTTATGGAGTCTCCATCATTAGAGATATTCAAAAGTTATGTGGACACAGTCCTGGGAAACTGTTTCTGAGTGATTCTGTTTAAGCAGGGGCGTTGGGCCAGGTGACCTCCAGAGGTCCCTTCCAACCTCAACTGTGATGGAAATGGATTTAAAGCAGTAAAGAGATGAAGACTATAACCTCACCTCCTCTCCTTGTTCAGTGATGGGAAATGATGCATTTTGACATCACTACTTATTTTTGATGCACTCAGAAAAGGGAAAAGAAGCATAATTTAAATACGCCAAGCTGTTTCTTAAAAATAAAGCTGTAAGATGTGGTTCATCCCGCATACCATCCAGGAGTGTAAATGGCCACAAACCATGTTTTACACACTCCTACAAAATACCTTTTTATAAATAGTAGATCAATGTTTTCTCAAATACTTTATCACAACCTTCCCAAGTATCTAAGAAGGGTCATAAAATGTTACTCAGCAGAGTCAGCAGCAGCTCTGCTCCTACAGGGCAGAGGAGTTTGAACAGGCTGTAATTACTGGCTTCAAGTGTTCTTAGTAGTCAGGGACCTATTAGCTGTCATTAATTGGTGGCAACAGTTCAGGCTGTTGTACAAAGACATATGAGCTCAAAGGACACTGCAGGCTCCAAAAGTTGAAGAATAGCAGTATCAGAGCAATGGACCTGCACGGGTAAATTGCAAACATACCCCAAATTCTCCCAAAGACACTCCCACCAGTTACAAATCTGATTGCAGAGGAGGCAGGTGTCACTGCCGGGGGAGGAGTGCTTGGTAGCATTGCTGCATTGCATTGCCATGGTGCTCTTGAGCAGTTTTAAGGAGACCTCATGAGCTAGTGAACAAACACCTCTAACGCATGTATTCTGTATATGTTGCATTCAGTAAGCACTGACACAAGTGTTGCAGAGCAATTTAAATATACAGCTCCTTAAAGAAACAAAATAAACCACAGAGTTGTGTCATCAGCCTTTTTTAAAGGGAAGATGACCAGAACTGAGGTTTCCGTTCATTTGTTTCCTAGCTGGCCCCAAACTAGGCAGTTTCTTGACTGAGATTGGAGTCCCATGTCACAGAGATGCACCTCAGCAGAATAGACTCAGACAAGTATCTTGATGCTGAGCTCCCCAGTTTTGTCCCCCCTTAAACCACTGGCTTCTGAGGACAATAGGACAGGCATTGAACTTTCAGTCACTGAAGACTGTAAGACCCTTCAAGCACCTGCACTGAAATGTTACAAGGGCATTACCACAGCTAATTGCTATCCATTACATCTTTTACATCTTTCCTTTCTCACTGGTTTTAACAGTCTTTTTTTCCTAAACAGACAGAATACTCTGCTCTCCCATTTAACTGACTTAAACTGTTTGACAGCATCAATTCTTGATGCAGAGTTAAGATTCATTGTAAATTTGTAGGTAATTCATGACACAGGTATACAAATGATAGAAGACTCACCTGCATTTTTGTCTTGTTTATTTTATAGATCATTAAACGCGTCATTCTTATTTTACTATAGTTTTAAAAAGATTTTACAGTCATTGGCCAGATTGTCTAAAGATACATACTATACTCCATCCATGATGAGCAGAAGTTGCTGTTAATGCCAGTGAGAGCTCTCGATCAATAGCAAAACACAACCACAGGAGTCTCAGATATGCTGTAATAATCTTCATGGGGGTGGAGGGCTGAAGGAGGAGAAATGCTGCAAGTAGACAGTATTAATACACTCAGATCCTGTATCAGTCTGGTCAACCTCAGGTCTAATAGTGACAGAAAAAAATCTCTTCCTGAATGAGAATGCCAGGATTTTAACACTGAACTTTATAGGCACCATAGAACTTAGATTTTCTAGACTCTGTAACTCCCTTAAACTGTCATTCAGATTATCTTTTGAATCTCTCCTGCATGCAGACCTGTGATTCAGAAAGTCTACGTCATGCTCTCTTTTATTGTTGCAGATAAGTTTTTGAAGTGTTCTGGCTTCCAAGAATTCTTTTTTCACTTCTTTTTTTTAAGAAAATATTTTCTTTTTGTAAAACACTGTATCATGCTTTGGCTTTTATGTCTCTGACTGGGCATGAAGTCACAATAGCTTTGCCATTTACTTCAGTTGGGAGAAGAATTGAGGTGCTTGAATGATCTCTTTGGAGGAAGGACTATATTAATCTAGGTCTTGCATAGCTCTTTATATTTTTATGAGGCTTTGATGGATTATTAATAAAGTCTAGTCAGATCTTGCATGCTGTCATCATATTCTCCCTCTGTTTCACCAATGATGCCAGCTTTAAGAGATTTTTAGTAGAATTTCCCACAAGCATCTTGTTTCCTTGCATGCCTGGAATGTGATCCCAGTGAAAGCATATGAAGTTTCTACAGTGCCCTCCTCTGACTCTTCCTCATAATTTACATCTACTATGATTCTGTGTAAAGAGCCTGACAATGCTGTCATTCCTGTACTCTGAGTAAAACTCTCACTCCTCTGCTTTGTGCAAAGACCACCTTTCATTATATTATATATAAGTGTACGGTATCCGAGGAACTGTGTGGTTGCAGTCTGAAAAGAGATCCATTATATATCACTAAAATTGTGATCAGAGCTGATTTTAGTCACCCAATTAATAGTAAGTCATAGTTTACTAAATTAATGTCCTATTAAATATCTTTAAACAGTATATATAATAGTTGTTAGTGTAATACATTTATACACACATATATTTGGGGGCCCAAATGATTTCTAGCAGATAAATATTTTTTCAGCTCTCACCAAAAACTTCATTGTTAATCATTTTTGAGTCAGCTCTAAGAGCAGCAGAAATGCTTCATTTCTGTTACTTTCCCTTGCAAATGCAACAAGTATTTCCCTGGGACACAGGGAAAGAATAAAATGTAGTAAGAGGAAATGGATATTCCACTTTCAAGTAAGCCCACACAAAAAGGTATATAATCCTGTCCTTTTTGGGAAAGAGGCAGGTCACATCCTTACCCTCATTAAGAGTGAGAAACCTGCAAGTGTTTAAATTGTGGCAAAATAAGCCAAGAGCATGAATGCCATCATGGGCTTTATGTACAGCATAATTTTAGGACAGCAAGACCACTTACTCAGGCTTCTTGAGACACTAAAGGCTTAGCCATGATAAAAACGATAGTCCTTTATTGATTAACTCATAGGTCATTGCTCAGATAAAATTGCTGTAAAATGCTTTTCTTAGCTGCTTCTTACAAGTAAAGGCCACAATTTGTCTTAGCCTCATGTCCCATTGAGAACAGAGAAACATATCACAAACACCTGTGAATTTCTGAAACTCTCATCTGATTTTTGCCTGACCTTTTCCTGAAACATTATCACACAAATATATTTTTCCAGTCAGACCTTGGTTCTAAATGGATAAAAGGACCAGAGAGAAAATAGGATGTTTCATTTTGTTGCTTGTTTGGGATTTTATATATATAAACCTCCAGTAAATAAATCTCTGAATGAAAAATTGATGCAGGTTTTCTTTTTTTTTTTTTTACCTTTCTTCCCTTATCAGAAATGCACTGAGCCTTATCTCACTGAATATATTCACTGATCTTGGCTATTCATTAAAAGTAATAGAACAGCTAAATAACTTTGGTACACAGCAGCTCCAACATCTTTTGTTTAGTTTCTTCAATAAATCATATTGTCAGAGGTTACTTATTTTACTATTGTGTCACTGTAAAAGAATGAACTATATTTTGAAAATTTCCATCCCTATTGCTTAAGCTCTGCTCTACTAAGTTTAATACCCTGACAATTCCAGCCATAATTTACTCCTTGGAACAGGTCATTAAGTACACATTGCTGCTTCAGACTTCTTTGATCCATTGCCTTTTATAAAATATAGAAACAGTCTAAATAGTCTCCGTAGAAAGAATTTTCTTTTAGGTTGGTATTTAACTATGAATCATAATACATAATTCACCCACCCATCCAGAAAAATTTCTTGCATCACACGGACAGGTTGCTTCCATTCTCAGAAAGCCATATGGTGCTTCATCATTTGCCACAGTGGACTGATTCAGAAATAATAAGGTTAATCATATTACCATAGCTAAGTGGGCAGATACGCTGGTAAAGCAGGTAGTATCTTCCGTGTTACCTGGAGATAATACAATTGCTCTGTGGCAGTCCGCCAGGGATTGTCAGAGTTGCTTATGGGAATCTGATGTGATTTGGTGTGTAAAACTATCAGGATAGCTCAGCTGGAGATGCATGATAGTGTTATAAGCATCTCCCATGGGCAGATCAAAGCAGTTAATAACACATCAGGGAACGGTCACCGTGATGGTACAGCTAATCTCTAGGGAGGAAATTTCATCTTTTTCCTCCAGAGAATTGGACTCAATTGCCACGAAGTAAGAACATTTATGAATGAAATAATCATGTTGCAATTATGGTATCACTTCTGTCACTCACAAAAACCTTAGCCTTCAGAGCATCCCACTTGGGTCTATTAAATTAATTTAAGTATTTGCAGGACCCTGCACAGAGAAAGCATCTATTTCTACAGTGTTAATGGGTCAAATTGCATTATCCTTATTACATTGATAATATATCTGTCTAGAACAGGTCTGCTTCAGATAATGGCCCTTAACATCTTTAGGGCCAGAGAGTTTTTAAGTTAGAATGTTTTTAGAAAGACCGGCATTGTCTATAAATATATATGTGATAACTGCATAGATCATTTCATCCTCATAATGTATAGACAAAGTTTGCTATCCATCATCTAAATAGTCCATGAATCTTCACCCAACACTTCTAGTTTATCCATTTTTCATGTTTATTTTTTCATAGATATTAATCATTTAGATCTGTTTATAAAGGTAATGTGTTTACATGTCTAGACATCTGAATATTCAAGCTCCATTTCTCATTCCATGCAGCAAAAATTGATTAGCCGTATCTAGAGAAAATTTGTCAGAGAATAACTGCCAATATTAACATCTGCCAGCCAATCTTCTTCATAATCAGCAGCAAAAAGAAGTGATTTTTGCCTCTTGGGAGAGCTTTCAAAGTTTCCTGTCCCAATTTGCAGTTTGTATCTCTTGGGGATGTAAATATGAATAATATTACAATTCTCCCTAGCTTCATCTATCAAATGTGTAAACTGATGACAGGATCCCAGTAACAAAACACTGGGACAATGACATCCCCTAGGCTGCTCTATTAAGAGAAACAACAGAGTCAGCTTAAAAGACTTGTGGTCTGAAATGAACTCTTAAGGTAGAATTGACCCAAGGTGTGCAGGATGATAAAAAAAAAAGATCAGTGCAAATACAGAAACAGTTATTATGTTTTGGTGAAAACAATATTCAATCTTAGCAGCAGTAAACAGCTCGGTGTACACACGCTTCAAACAAGCCAACAAACAAACAGAATGTTAGAGCTGAGATATCAAAACCACAGAGACTTGGTGGATGCCAATTCTTATTAATTTTAATGGGCATCTAGCATCCAGATTCCTTGGGATCATTTGAAATTCAGCACAAAGCATTAATAAAGGCTTATTCTGTCTTCCTTGTTCACATCAGCAGTGACACAATGTGGAAGATAAATCCAGAACCTAGGCAAAGTAGTCAGGGTGTAGTGTAGGTACAATGATGCTTTGTCAGTCCATGGGCCACTTGGCTAGTTCAGTAATGACACAGCGTCATTCCCTTCCCTGCAGGCAGAACAGGCTCTGAGTAAAATGGGATCCTTTTTTGCTGGAGTGCTGCAGTAGTCCTTGCTACGCTAAAGAGTGGCAAGTGGGGTGAATATTTTTACTAACAGGCCTGCATATTTCCAGCAGTTCCCCCACACTCACAGACCTAAGGTAGATATGCTCCAGCTAGAGTACACGTGCCTCTGTTCATGGGCATAGGAACCTAAGGGAGCAGCTGGCTTGCAGCAAAATCAGAAATCTGCATGTCTGTGTCTGCCTGCCCTGAAAAGCCATTGCCCCTGAAAACAAGGCTGTGCATCTTCTCTTCTATACACCCTGTATGGTACCTGCCTTCCCTGAGCTTGGCAAAACACCCACCTTTACTGAGCCCACATGTAACCACATCCAGGAAGGCTGCAGTGCCTGGGATGTCTATTGTTTTACCAACTTTGCCCTTCCATAAGCCTGAATACTATGAGCACTGAATTCTTCATCAGGGAATTTCGGCTGTAAACTAGAAGGTCATTTCAGAATTCATATTGATTTCTCAAATAGTGCTTCACAAAACTGCTGGAATATTCTAATCTTTAATGATGACCTATTTAAAGACTGCATCTGCAGTGCTTAAAACAACTAGCCTTAAAATCCTTTACAAAAGGAATGTTAGAATTGTTTTGTTTCTTTTATTAATTCTCTGCTTTACCATTCAACAGAAGAGTAGAAAGCTTGAGGCAAACTAGTAGTTATTGGTCATATTTATTAAGAAAATGCATTGGGAGCTAAATTTATGTTCCTTAGTTACTTTGAGTTGCCCGAGAAGAATTTTTTATCATAGTTGAATTCTGATTATAAGAACTAATCAATGAATCACAAGTGAAAGCGTTTTCCTTGGCTGTAGAGTATATTTGCCACCACTGTAATACATGCTATTAAGAAAAGTAGAAACCAAGTAAAATGACTGAAGCCACTATAAAAGATAATAGCTTGTAGACTAGTCATCAGAATCAGAAAGTAACTGAACAAAAGATATCCTGCCAAACAGTTATAAATTAACATACCCTCACTGACCACAGTGCAGCCTGACTGATTTACAGCAGCATCTGTCCCCTTGTACTTATAGACTAAGCAACTATTTTATTCAGAAGTGTTTTTTTTCTCAGAGATAAAAGGCTATCTTTCCACTTGCCCTCCCCTTATTTTTCTAAAGAGGCTGTTGTCATATTATTTGAAAAGCCAACAACTGACTGAGCTGCGCTCAATATAATGTCATCATTTATACTTCGACTTGGAAATGTGCACCAAGATTGAAGTTATTTTACTCCCACAGGGGTAACACTCTATTTTAAAGTGCCCATTAACTAATCCTAAACAGCAGTGGAAAATCAGTGGAAATACATGTGACATCTACATGAATACCAAGTGAATTCATGAAGATTACTGCTGAATACAAAATTATTCCACTATAGAAGGGATACTTGAAGGAAAAAGTTGCTGAAATAAGGAGTTAGACATAAAAAAATGTATCCAGTAATAGTTTTTTTATATTTTATGGCTCTATTCATGGCAGTTAGTCTGCATTTCTATTATAAATCCCAGCTTTTAGGGGCGTAAAACTTGCCTAGTGAAAATAAGTCCCTGACTTGGTAGTAACAGGTATGTGTCTGGGTTTACTTTTTTTTTATTAAAAAGATATAACAGCCACTTATTAAAGTTGAATAAAATGTTACGCGATTCAAATGCTGTTTAGCATTGTTAATACCTTGCTTTGAAAATAACATTATTTAGATGTTTTTATATATACTAGTTACTGATTGGTCCCAATAAAACAGTTAAGATGTGAATTTCAGTAATTGTTTGACTCACATGTCAATGACTGCTTGAATTTCTCTTAATGATGCTAACAGAAACGTATAATCTATAGAGTCTTTCAACATGAGAGGCAAAATTATTTATTTAGCTCTCAGCATCTACGTGATTCTCAACAGACCTCAGTTTCTAAGGGGTTGGGGCTACTTTGTCAGCAACATCTAGATGCTTAATCTGTACCTAGGAAACTTGACTTGGATTTTCAAAGTGCCAAGTTCTCCCAGCGCCTGTTGAGGTTGAACTGAGACAACAAAGCCCAGTGGGTATCAGCAGAGATGCCTAATTTTATGCTTTAAGATTTTAATATGTAGTCCCAGATAATGAGAATAGTTGGTGCTTTGTCTTCCGAGATGTGATGTATCTGAATATTTAGACAGTAACCTCATAAACTGTATGAAGACAGAGCTTTAACCGACAGCATTAGCACTATCAGCACTAACAGGAAGGGCTTGAAAGAACAGATTTGCACCGTAGCCTACTCAGAGTTCTCAGGACAATTAAATTCTGTCTGCAGAATCTAGAATACAATACACAACACGGGAAACTGCAGATTTATAATTATAGTGAAACCAGAGTTGCTGTAATCTACACATGTTCAGAATGATGAAATACATTTAAAATCTGCATTGTTATTATCTGCTAACCCAATTCACTATACAAGTTGATTTTCCAGTCAATTTCTCTGCGTTAAAATAGCCAGGATGAAGCACATAAGACATTCATTCACATTTATTCCAATGTTTGTATACAAAGACAGTTCTCTTCTCTGAAATTTAAACATATCTCTCTCTCTTACTTGTCCTTTTATATCCTTCACCCCAGCAAAGCCTCTCTTTGCAAACATTCACCCCAAACATTAGCTGATATATTGATGTCATTTCCCCATTCTGGATACCCTAGGCTTATCATTCCTCAAAGAACAAGCAATGTTGAATCTCATAAAGTTACAGGGAAAGGACTTTTATGGATGGTTAATTTATGCTGGCTTGATCTGGGGTAAAGACAGTCATTATTTTCAGTATCTGTACACTTTTTTCTCTGACTAGAGTCTCATATTCTGAGTTAAACAAAAGGAAACAGTTGGGAAAAAAAGTACATATCAAACAATGTGAGGGTAACTGGTTAGGTTTGTACCATTTCTTCACCTAAATAGGAGCATGTAATTATGTAATTAATAAAATTAACTTTATAGTCCTAATTTTATGAAAGCTTATATACTTCATCCACTTTCATAAATCTTTCCACTTCCTTGAACCTTATGAAAAACTTGACAAAAGCTGAACAGCTGCTGTGTAGTGACCCGACAATTTCCATGTTGACCAGTACTGTTGCACTGGATTCTGTGAACGCTCCCTGACTTATTTCTCATGTCCATCAGTTACCATTTCTATTGTACTTCAAGAATGAGGTTCTGGAGTCAGAGCTGGTGATGTGGGCTTCAGCACAGAACACCCTGGATATGTATGTATTTATTTTACAAATATTTGAGCTGCTGTTCTCTTGCTGCCCTTGATTAAAGCTAGATCTTCTGTATTTTGTCAGCAATCTACACCATGATCTTAGTGTCCCTACAACCTTTGCAATTCTGGGACAAAGTCAACCCCGGGAAGCAGAGTACCACATAAGACACAATGTTGAATCCAGCTTTTGAAAATCCAGATCTCTTCAATAAAATTCCGAGTGCATTGTGGCTTTCCTTTGGCTATTGTGGACCAGTCCTATGCGTGGAAAGAAAGCTAAATTATTTTCATGCTGCATTTTTTAAAGAGTAAGACATTTTTGTAGGTGTCACTGGGAGAAAGCTAGCAATCCAAGCAGCCTTTAGGAGAACAATATGTAAGCTTTACATCCTCTTTCAACCTAGCATGTAGGCATTGCCATATTATCTATTAATGAACTATTTTTATTTTTCATCAACATTTATCTTTAAATTATGCAGTGTTGTTTTTCTTTGTGCATTGGAGGTTTTTTTCCAAAACAGCTATATTAATTTGGTATTCTACATGGTCTATTTTTCCTAGGGTGGATTTCATCCCTTACTCATCTTCCAATGCAGTAGTGCCATGAGCATATAACCCTGGGGCTCCACTTTCTGTAATGTCTCTTCACTGAATACAGTATCAGGGTTATTGCAGTGGCATGTAAAGAATTCCATGGCGTAGACTCAAGTTACCTGGAAGGCTGTATCTCCCTTTTTAACTCTAATCTCCATGGCTAGAAACAACACAATCATCTACCCTCAGGGATAATTGGTGAGCCTACATTTTTAAGTAGTTTCTGATGTTCAATCTTGCTACTTAATACATTGGAGTGAGAATTTAATGAAATTTACCCATCAAAGTCAACATTTGCTAAATTGGCAAAGAGAAATAGCATGCAAAAAGAGGATAAAAATACCTTCTTGCAGAAAGCTGTGTCATTGAAATAAAACTGAAGACTTTGGTAATTTGTTTTATTTATACTTGATATAACCATAGCATGTTAATTGAGATGGATGCAAGCCCAGTGAAATGGCAAATCACTTTGACTTGTTAGGCCACTAGGTCAGAATTTCTCCAGCAAATTTTTCAAAATGAGAAAACAGAGTAAAAAGACCTGTATAGATAATTTGTTTGTATATGCAGTCCTATTTTTTTCTGAGAAATATTCCATATATTGAGTAGTATACTCTCTGAATGCTTGATTGTTTTCTACATATATGTAATGAACGTAAAATTAAAGGTTTTATTAACACTGGTGGTAAGAAATCCGTAAAGAAAAGTATTGGCCACGAACAGCAGTAGCAGCTTTCAGTGCTACGACAAAACTGTAGCATGCTACATACTTCTGAGTGCCATCTACTGGCATTTCTTTTATTAAGTCTTTGATGCATTTGTATGTAGAGAAATCTTCTCCTAGTCCAGCAGTCTAACCCATAACTTCTGTCATTAAACTTCTCAGCCTTCCCATCATTATTTTAATCATGGCTTTATTTTGCCAGTCTGTATCTTAAAGTATGTAGTTTTCATCTCTTTCTGGTTTCTTATCATCCAGCCAATAGTGGTCAAAGAAATAAATACTTTGAATCAAAACTCAAAATGAAATATCATCATGAGGGTTCTATCATTACCTCATAATGTTTCAAAGCATATGAAGATTGCATTAAAAAGCTTGTAGTTTGATCTTTGACCACCATTGTTCTGTATTAATAAGAAATTAAAATAGCCACGAATTCTAACTCCATGGTTGGATAAAGTAGAGACAATTTTCATTTGCAGAAGTGTAATAATTTTCTCAGCTCATGTACTCAGCACTTCATATTTATGTTCAGTATAGCACTGGGAAACATGTGGTAATACAGTTTTTTCTGACCAGATTGGATCAACTCCAGCCAGTATCATTTTTCCTGCAGTGATGAAATCTGCCTTGAAAATTCTGTCCTCAAAACGCATTTTCTAGGGGAAGTGTGGAATGATGTGTGCTCAGGGGGGTGCATGTGTGCTGTGATAAAGAGATTAAAGCAAAGAACTAAAAGCCCAGCCATGCATTAGTACCATGATTGCTGCTTCTGGAAGACAGTGAAGGTATCTGAACGTCTAACTTGCCATGTGTCAGCTGTATTCCTCGTCATGCTCTTCCATACCATATAAACCCCAAGGGTGGGCCTGACAATGGGTGATGTTAAATAGCTTTCCTTTTAGGTGTTCTCTCTTAGTCTGCATGAGCCTCGTGCATTAAACTTGCTTGCCGACTTCTTTGTAGTTTTATTCTAGTTTAATGCCTTTATAAACATCTGTGTCTGTGACAAAGACAGCTATCAATAAATGTCTTTCTCAATGAAAAACAAAGAAAATAAATACAAAAATTGTGGACAAAAAAGGAGATTCTGTCAGACTTCCTCACTATGATTAATATCTTACTCATACTCCAGCAGGGATTTTTTCCTGATAGGTCTTGAGATAAGATTTGATATTTCATGGCAACAGTCATATTGATGGTTCATAGTCATTCTGTGATCAGGTAATATAGCCAGGTCATTCTCCACCTCTGTATTTTTCAAGCTAATGAGCTCCCTGGTTGTACCAGAAATTCTTGTTATTTATCCCTAAGTGAATGGTTGTGTCTTTTGTGCCATTACATTTCATCCTATTTCCATTACTGCAGTTCTAAATATCATCCAAATTGTCCTGTGGGGTATTCCACTCTTCCTTTACATTGATGATGTCTCCCAACTACATTTCATCACCAAATATCACAAGCATTGTCCCAAGCTTTTGTGTCAGCTTAGTAATTAAAATGTGAAATAAAATGAGCTCTAACAGTAATTCATTAAAAAAAAATTCCACCAGCAATCTAGCTAGGCATTAATCCTGAGCAGATGAGAAACTCCGCTGGAGTCAGTAGAATATTTTTTTTTTCTTATGGGTAGCTTTTATTCTGTTGTAGTCAAGGTAAATGACCACTGTTCTGAGAAGGGAGAGCTAAAATTAATGGTAACTGCTTAGATGCTTGAAATTAAGTATGTGCTCAAATTTTTAGCTATAAATATCAGAGGTAAAATTTCCCTCTTAAACTTTTTGCTTTGAGTGGAATCTTGTTGCCTGTGCATCCTGTTGCCAGAGCAACCTGTACTGTTATGGGTACAGTGGCAAAGATCAGCTACTGCTTTCGGAACAGACATAATGACATAAATATGTACATTAAGTCTGATTTTTTTAACACTCATAGCAACATTATCTAATTCTATTTTCCTTATTTCATAAACTTACAGAATTTTTTTATCCACGTCTGAAATTATTAGGGAACAGTGAGCAGAATTCCTGAGTAAGTGACATGAAATACTATGGCTTTTGCTAATTGTTTAATAATGAACATTATTATCTGAAATATGCAGGGACAAGCAACATAATGGTATCAATCTAATGTCCACACTGACAGCAGATGCAAAATTGTAACAGATACAGCTCGTGGTGATGGAAGACTTGTAGGAAAATTTGCAGAAAGCTTTTTTGATTTATCCTTTGATCCTCAGCTATACTCTCTGATCACAGGTCCTACATGCCTAAAACTTCCTAGGTTTAACTACACCTGAAAAGATAAAGGAAGCTCAAAGCATACAAGATAGATAATTCCCATCTGAACGGAATTCAGGCAGTACATTTCTATCTTTTGCAGCTGAATCTCCTCATACATCCACACTCCAGTGCCTAGTCAATTAGATGCTTGGCTAGAATTTTCCTTTTCACAGTTTCATCTGCTGCTGTAGAAAAAAGAATTAATAAAATTATACCTAGCTGAATGTCTAGCTCCATTAGTTGTTGTTCAGTAATAAAAATAGCAAGAGCTAAAAACTGTCAGTCTTAAACAATTACTGTACTACAGAGAATAAAAAATGGCACACATAAATAAATATTGATGGATTATTTTATCTTAAAATGCAATGCAGATTATAGTATAACATATTCAAGATTTTAACGTGCAATACAACTAAGTCTTCTACTGTGCTGTAAACTTTACTGAATGTGCTGGTGAAAAATAACACAAAAATCAGTGAACTATTCCCAGCAGACTATGAATGCTTTTTCTGGGTGTAGCTGCATAGATTGGAATGATTTTTGGTTCATTACAGACAGTAAAAGGAAAGATTAATGTGGAAATCATCTTCAGTGAAAGTTTCTATAAAGAATATAGAAAACACAGTGCAACATTAAACAGATAATGTGAAGAACCTCTTGGCTTCTAACATTAGAAATACTTTATATTAGACATATGGACATATTTTTTTGAATAGTATTTACAATATTTTTCAAACATGCTTCTCTTTTATCTGGACCAATCAGTTAAGACAGAGATCATCTCTGGTTCACAATGCTGGAGATACCAGTTGGTATTATTCTTTTTGATGTAAATTGTGTAAATCTTTATTCATGGACAAATTCATCAGAATAGCTTTTGAGTCTGGAAACGTATCTGTTTCCTCTCCTTAGGGTTAATTGTATTTCACACCATACGATGAGGCAAAAGATGTGTAAAAGAGAAAAGGTCCCTTATATAAGCTGTCCAGAATTGATTGGTTTTGAAGTTAGGGTGATGTCTGATCTGGACCTGTTGTGACTGCAGTGCTGTGTTTAAACCAGATGCTCTTAACTGGCACATAATAGTTCAGCTCTGAGTAACATTCACATGCAATGTTATTAATTTGGATGCATGACCATGTGTTACCTCAGTCTGTCAGATATTTAGAACCAAAACCAAGCACTCATCAATAGTGTTATCCCTTTCTCCTGAATCAAAACGGGTTATCTGCTTTGCTCAATTTTCCATCTGCACATTTTCCCCTTAAATTATAAGAAACATTCTTTCACCATTCTACTAAGAAATTTACAATCACATGGTCTCGTAAGGTCCACTTTGTTTAATATTTAATGTTTGTCAGCTTATCAGGTCTGAGATACGTGTTCTACCCTGCAGGATGGTACCAGGCAGCAGTAAGCAGAGGCCACTTTTTATACTGGCAAGTAAAAAATACAGATATTCTCGTGTGTCATCATTACAGAGCAATCACTATGATGAAAGCAGAAAAGAAAATGAATGCTTTCTCACTGTACATACTGAAATGCAAGAGAATTTAAGATTTATCCAAATTGGTTAAATTGCTCACAAAGTCAAAACAGAAAATTTACTTCGTATCTACCTAACCTAAATAAAAGTAAATCTTTCCAGAGTATTAGTTTCCAGTTTTCTGCAGTTTATTGTTCCCTCTCCATTCATTCATTAAAAACAAAAAACAGCAAATACCTCATTTCACTACAGCTTCCTAACAGCTCTCAGGTGTATCCCATTCTTTGCTCTTAGCAGGGCTTACAGCAGTGGCCTAAATGTGTTTGCTGAGGACTAATATTAATACTAGCCTGGCTTCCATATTCTCAGCTTCTTACATCATGCCTTCCATGGATGTTTTGAAAATTACATTAAAGGTCAGTTGAAAAAACAGCTGCAAACATACCTCTAAGTCTGAATGGTTCTATAGATTCCTGTAAGATCTTGTCTAATATTATTCACCATTTTCAGCACAGTTGCTGAGGTTAATTAGATTTCTGACCCCTAAAAATTTTAAGTGTCTCTGATGACTTACTTTCTAACTGATAATTTTGTGTGAGAAACAGAAAAAGAATAACAAATAGACTATGAATAAATAAGCTCTGCATATTCATTCATATAAGGACAGAGAATACGTTTGTGACATTTAATTAAATATCCAAACGTCCACAAGATCTATAATCAACCACTTTGCAAGACGTCTAAATGTCAGAGAAAAAAACATTTTACATAGAATGTTTTTCTACCACTGAAGCTGTGAAGAAGATGCAGCACTTTTTTAAAAAGACACAGAAACAAGCACATATTTTATCTTGAAAGTACTTTTTCAAAGGTTTCTAAACAGCTAGTTGTTTGCACTGTGACGAGTGGAATTATTTTAATTTATCACACAGGAGTTTGAAACATTAGTTTTACAGATATGCCAGCCTGTTCTAATATAATCCAAGTCCTGAGACTTACACTCTTCAATGCGTAGCAAAACACTGGAAACATTAAATTGATTCCCTTACTTAAGTTCACCTGGCACATTTCACTGGGATCTGAAGATTTTTTTCCTGTATTCAAATGCTGTAGAAAAACTGTTCTAACCTATTCCCCACAAACACATTACTTCTTCCTTTTTGTCAAACACTTGACAACACCCTCTGACCTGCTCAAGAGATGTCCTGTGTATTTTAAACCTGCTCAATTCACCCCGTGGCTGTGATCTGGTTAATGGAATTGTTAGTGAAATGTTACAGTTTCCTATTTAGGTCTTTCACACCACAGGAAACAAGGGGAACCTGCAACTCCTTTCCTTCATGGATGGATTCACCTGGATATGGTAGCCCACTGTTAGAAAGTCAACTTGCAAAGACAAGTGTTGCCAGATTTGCTTTGACTTGTCTCTCTGCTTTTTAAAGATAAGTCAAACGCAGGAGCAGTTTATACAGAAGGTGATTAAATCATGGTCAGAGTGAGATTCATTCGCTAGTCTTTTTTTATGGTGGCACAGCACCATTTTGAAATGCTGGGAGGTTTTCCCCTTCTTGCACCAGGAAGATCATTACATATTATGGTCACAGGTTAAATGAAAGATCTGTAAGGTGGCCTGAACAGCAACTATAGCAGAAAATAAATAAATAAATAGCAGCATTTTCAGAACAAACTGCAAGGGAAGAGTCCATGAAGAAAATGATACAGGCATTTTGTGGAAGATGGCTCAAGTTGTGAGTTTGATTCCCTGGAACAGCCACTTCTGTGCATGAGGTATTAAACAGAATTAAACTACTCCAAATGAGAGATGTTCCACTTGACTCCAATACACATATTCAGTATTTCCCATCAGTTTAGAAGTGACACATTCTGGCCACCTCTTTGGAGATACTGGCCACTACTGTTGACCTATTGGTAAATCCCTCCAAATTACTGTGCTATCTCCTTTAAACTAGCAGCTACAGCATGACAGCATTGTACGGAGTTAGATCACCTCCAATGGTGTCATCCCACCTGACCTGTCATAACATCATGTGTATTGACATAATGCAATACCTTTGTCACTTTGTATCACCAGCCTGGATGGATAGATGCTACTTCTGTCCAAGGGCAGCTATTGTAAATGTCATTGCATTTGCACACCATGTCAAAGCAAATACAATTGTTTTCACATGTCAGTCATCACTGCGTGTCTGCTGTTACCTGTAGTGTAAATGGGTAGTTAATTAAATTGCCTTCATAGAGCTTTGTAAAAAATCTATTAAACAAAGAATCACTGGTATAAACAAACAAACCTGGGTCACAGTTTCAGCTCTTTGACCTCTTTAGTGGATTTTTTGTTTTCATCAGGAGAGCTTCTTTACATTTTTTCCTAATTTGCCACCAATATTTTAAAACAGGATGGTTTAAAAAATAAAAAAAATAAAAAAAAAAAGGAACAAGAAAAAAAGGAAAAAAAAAGAAGGATGAGATTTGGCACTTATTATTGTTAGTCTGTTCAGAATACAGGAGGAAGGTTAATTAGCTTTTCTGACCTGAAAAGTCTAGGAAGGTATCCCTGGTGACTCACTAATTGCTGCTCAATGCATAATGGTGTCTGTGAAGCAAAGTGCATGAAGCTAGACACTGATAATAATGTTACTTTGATTTAAAATTCTATACCTGCAAGGACATAATGCTGTTTCAGTACAGCATACATTCCACTGATAGATCTCAATATTCCCCAACTATTCATTTATTTTATTGGCAATGCTCGTCACTAATCTTAATTTGAATTTATACCAAGAACAACTGTGTTTCTCAGACTGAAGGTAAAACGCTATTTAGGATTAGTCATTAGAGCATATTCTGAAAGTATTTTCTCATGACTAATAAACATGTTTTCCATTAAGACTGATATATGTGCTAGAGTTGACTTATTTATTTAGCTATGCTGATATGTCACAAAAAGAATATATTATTTTTAATAAAGAAGAATAAAAAATTAGTGCACGTTAGGAAAAATGTCGCTAAACCATGAGAGACAGAGACGTTGTGTTCTGTTTAATGATGGTGTGAGATGAATATAGCCTAAGGAATTTTAGGAAACATACAGAATCAAGCTCACAGAGCATTAGTGGATTGTTCAGCCTGTATGTCCTTGCTTTTGATATCTATCAACTGACATGTAAGGATGAGAATTTTAATAGGCAGCATATAGATATGTGCTATTAGTCCAGTTAATCAGTACCCAGCAGGTCTGTTTTTCAGAAGTCCACCAGAAAACAAAATACAAATTTGCTCTTCTTAGAAGGTCCTGTAGTGCAGTCTTCTTGAATAGCCTTTTGTTTAGAGCTAAGTTTGCTTAGTATCCTAACAAAGAAACAGTGGGCAAGGCAGATGTATTTTTCATGTAAGATTTCTCTCTGGTGCTAGTGGTGCAGCTTTCTTTAAAGAAGTATTCTACAGATGCTCATTGGATCAGTTATAAAATGTTTGGATGTCAATCTCTCCTCCCATAATAAATTCCTACATGAACATCCAAGTCCCATTTGCAGTAAGTATATTAATCCCAGTTTCCTGGTGAGTGCTGGAAGAGCAGATAAGTCATTCACAGGCTTAATTGACAAATTTCTAATATCCTGGAGTTCTGGATTAACAACAACAAAAAAAAGCTTATGGTATATAAAAGCAGAAAGGAGATAATGTAAATGTTCAGACGTTTCTTCTGTTAAGGCTCGCACATTTTTTATTATTGTTCTACTTCTAGGCTATAAGTGAAAATAAATAGTTTGAATGATACATCTGCCTTGCCCACTGCTTCTTTGTTAGGATAGCTTGCTAGTGTTTTGCAGGCAGTAAGAGGGTTATTAATTTCCCTAGAAGTTCCATCTCAGTCACAGAACAAAATGCCAATTCTGGGAAGGTTTCTGCTTTCTCTGGACAGATTGTGGCCTCCTGCTGCATGGACATGCATGGACATGCCATCCCTAACACTCCTGTTCTTCACGGAACATCATGCGGTGCTCTGCGAGGGAATGGGATGCCTAAGGTGTGATGGGAGGAAGGGTGAAGAAACAGCCGGTCAGTTCTTTTCTTTCTTTTCCCCTGCTCATAGAATGGTGCAAATGCCACGAACTAGCATCCTGCATATCTTTATACATTGGTTCCAGACACAGTCCCTGATACTGTCTGTTGGCTATGGACAGCAACAGGAGCAATACAGCATTTCTTCTGTGTTTTGATAGCTTTAACCTACACTCCTGGGGACACTAACGACTTTGCCTGAGCAGTCTGCAGGATGATACTTACTAAATCAGCATTATGGAAACCATATCTTTGTCCTACACTCTTCGTTTCCCTGTCATTTCTATTTCAGCTCAGATATCCAGTAGCTTGACAGATAAGACTTTGCCAAATCACAAAAGACCTTACCTATATCTTGAATTTCCTGACTTACGTTATTAAGCTACAATCTGTTGCACAGAATCACACAATAGATGTGTTACAATGTAACCTGGCACAATAAGTTACTCCCATGATAAAAAACAGAAGACATGCAAAAAGTTACTCTTTTCTTATCAGTTAAGCAGCTCTCAAAGCAAACAGGAGATCAAATCCGTTGAATGTAGCATGTGTTTAATTTCACAAAAATTAAAGCAGATATCTACTAATGTACAGAATATCTTATATTTAGGTTTTTTTTCTGTTAAGTATTCTATCTATAGTATAACCCTTTATTCTTTACATTATCTTACTGCTTCCTTGAATTTGAATTATTTTCATCAACTAAAATGAAATCCTGAGTTCTTGTTAAGGGCCAAGTTTTCTTACCCCTATTCACCTTTTAAATATTGTGCATGATTTGGCCATAACATGAGTCTTCTGCCCCTCTGTGTAGGAGGGAGCTTTATGTCACTTGCATAAAGGCTGTTTCAAATTAGGAAACGAGCAGCCTAGCTCACTGTGCATTTTGTTTATTACCGAGACAGTGAGGATTTGCTCAGTCACCAGGCCTCTGTGCTGTGTGGTTATAAATTTCTGCCAGGTCCAATAAGATTATTTATTGCCACTTTGGAGCTTTGCTCCATGCACAGATTTTGTATTTTCCTCTGCAGACACTAAGGTATTGCTCCATGCAGTTACAACATGGCTGAAATGAATTAATAATCCCAGCCAGATTTCCCTCAGATCCTGAGCTTTACTTTAAATTAATATATATGTTCTCTTTCATTTGCATTCTGTCCCTTTGCTTTATGATTATTCTGTTTTCATTATCCTATTATTAAGCCTTTCTTAGCAACAAGGAAAACTAGAAATGCCATTTAAGTGAAGCTTAGATTTCCACTGCATCCATGGTTTTGCTTTAAAAACAAAATGAAATTACGTTCAACAAAATTAGATGTTTAGGTACTATTGTGAGAGAGTTTCTCTTTTGAAATTTCACTGTTCCTAAAACTTATTTGCCCTTCTTATTGCCATACCCTTCCTGTAGCATTCTGCAGTACAGTTGTGAAATCGCATGTAGCGAGGGCTGCTAGATGCTTTTAATTTTGTTTCAGAAGATGTAGTTCTTCAGTTCCATGAAACTTGTGGGCAGTTATTACATTTATCAGTACTCTAAGTTTTATACTTTCAGAGGCATTGTTTAGACACTCTGGTTTTGCACATAAAACTATAAACTAGCAATGGGCAAAATCCACTTTCCAAGCCTAAACATGGAAAGGTTAGTGTGGCTTATGCATCACCTTGTGAGATACAAGGATAGGACACCAGTGAGAGAGATGGAAAGGAAAAAATCACCATACAGATGGGGCACTCCATACTTTAAGAAACTTGAAGTAAACAGTCCCACTTCTCTGTATGGTTTTTGGACACATATGCTTTATTTATACACTGTAATTTAAGGTTTAAACAGTTCACTAACTACAACAACTGAAGACTCAAACCACCAGGAAGAAAGATGATGCTTTTGTGAGACATTTCTCAGGCTTTTAAAGGGAGAAGCATTCTGATACTTAGCCTTTGCTGCTTCCAATTTGCCCAGTGCCACTATGGAAATGCACAGTGAGAGGGTACCTCTAGAAGAACAAAATAGTATTGTCCTGAGACAGTCACATTTTCCGAGCTGAGGACGTATTCGCCAGTCCTAGTATGCAAAAGTAATGCCGTGATTCCTTGAGATCGAAAAAAAAAAGATTGAAGGATGAGAAAGAAACATTCTGCACAGAGGCAGACAGCGTTCCAGGACAATGCAGACTCATGTCAGCTCTGCATCTCCCACATTGGCTTGTGGTACAGCAGAGACAGCAAAAACAACAAATAACATATTTTGGGGGATGAAAAAAAGCTTCTCTTTCTCTAATCCTTTTCTATATTGTGGTTTTGAGACAAACATAGTGTCTTTTCTTCCCCTCTTGTTCTAAATGTCCTTCTGTGTGTACCTATTCTTGGAGCTGGTGCCTCTTGAGTGGAGAGATTAGGAGTCTGATGCTACACACCTGAAACAATTGAACCTTTGCTGTGAGCTTTAATATAAGTGGAATCAAGCTCTAAACTCTACAGCTGTAAGCAGAACAAAGCCTCCTCCTTTCTGTCAGGCAGCTTATGCCTTACAGGTGGGGTGTGAAACTGTCTGCGTCTCAGGTCAGAATTCTAGAGCTGGTCTGGACTGCAGGAGCATTGGCTTTACTCAGACAGTGCAGCCTTCCATCGGTGCAGGTGACTTCTAGCTGAGACATATCATTCCTAGCCCAGACAACCGATGAATTCAGGCAGTACTGGAGGACAAACTTCTATGAGAAGGTGTGACAAGAGAGTAACTACCATTATAAGCATTACTTCATTATCTACTAAAGAGTGTGAGGAGGGAGGGAGGTTAAAATTGCTGTCAGGATACTCTAGGGAGCCAGGGTTTACACAGGGGAAACCACTAAGTTTTATCTGTAGTTTATCTGAAATTTCTTTTGTTCTCAATACAGTATGCTTTGTTTTATATCAGTAAAGCCAGAGCTTTCAGAAATATTACTTGGCAATGGCACCTAGGGGAGATAATTTACTTCTTTCAGGTTTAGTGGGTGGGGGTTCACACCAGAATTGTTTAATTTTTCCAGCTGGAGCCTCCAGGTAATGGAACCTGACAACACCTGGCAGAGGGTTCCACTGAGTATCTCATTCATTGTGTAGAGGCATTTTTATGTCACCCCTCATCACAGTGGCTAAGTAATGAGGACACATATCTTCTTTGGGGTTTCTTTTTTTGTCTCCTATCTTCTCAAAACACTACCATAATCCTGAGGTAGCAACACAGCAGAGGCAAAAGATATGCGCTAAAATGGGGTTCTTATCTGCAGTTTTATTATCCCATGCAATATTCTCACAGAAAATTACTTTCTGAAATGTGCTAAGCTGCTCTTTGGCTCTCCAGGGCTCTGTTCACAATTTTCTGTAAGTGATTTTTGTTTAATTTGTAGCAATACAGGGATAGATATCTTTCACCATGACTGCCATCAACTTAATTGTAGCTATAGGAAATGTAAAGGCTATCTGACTAGTTTTAATTCTGGGGGAAAAATAATGGGACATTGTTTGCTTTTCAGTTTCTGTATGGCACACTGGCTAAACTGGTTCCTAAGTTCCTCTAGCTTTGTCCCGTATAAATGCTTCATTTTATTATGAATTAAATTTTAGCTAGAGGAAGATAGTGTTGTCTGTAGTCTTTGTTCCTAATTGCTAACTTGCTGCATGCAACTCAGTCATTAGTAATCATTAGCATTAAGTCAATTACAGGTGTATGTAAATGAAGGCTGCCTTTTGCTGTTTTGCTGCTGCTTTAAGAAAAACTATAGAGACAGAAAGTGCTCTGGCAATTAACAGAAGCAGACTAACTTACCTTCTATGGTTTGTTCATTTTGTGCCCATTTGCACACTCAAGCAAATCAAAGGAACTAAACCAGGAACATTAACTAGGTTCTTCTGAAAGGGCTGGAGGACACAGAGGCTTGGCCTACTCTGTTGCAACTGTGATTTTCCATCAGTGGAGCAGCCTACATCTTTGCTGATGGATTTCTATAGAGAGTATAGACACCCACTGCTGCCACAGCTCTGCCAGGTAAGAGCTTCACAGCAGTAAAACAAGGTGGAGGGGGAGCTCAGGCTGCTAGCAGCCTTTAGGGCTAGGCAGGGGAGTCAGTCTGAAGTGTTGGGATAGTGGTTGTGACCAAGGAAGAAAAAAGGTGGGGCTGTTAAATAAGAATATGTAGGTTCCAAGAAGATCTGGGTGAGCAGAAGCGGCTGGATCTCATGAGGCACACTCTACCCTTATGCTTCTTATGTAGAGGGATATGTTACATAGCAGAAGGCTGATGTAGAGGGCTACCTTTTGCTGTAGAGAAATGTAGCTTTCACCTTCAGCCTCTTTTCAGAAAGGAGAAAAATAAGCATGTATGCTCCTGTATGTGTTTAGAAGGAAAACCCAACTGTTTTTAATGCATGGCTACTCACAGCACTTTGACTAAAGCCTCATCTAGGATGGTATGCCTAACTTGGCCACATCACTTCAAAATGTAGACAGGCCTGAGAGGAACAAGAATAACCGAAAATGTACAGGAAAATCTGAAAGGATTGGGATTATTTAGTATAGAAAGTGAAGTTTTTACCCTTTACATGCTACAGAAAGGAGAGAAATAAACTGTTTTTCACAGACAAGGTGGAAATGGCAAGAAATAATAGGCTTAAATTGTAGCAAGAAGCAGACATTAGGAAAAACTTTTTTAATGGTAAGGCTGGATAAGAAATGGCCTTACTAGCAAGGTTACAAATTCTCTGTCACTGGATGCTTTCTTTCAAAAGACATACTGCGCAAGTGTCTCTTGGAAGTGCTGTATGTACTACTTCTCATCTGTGAGAAAAGACAATGTCAATGTTTTCCAGTTACTTGACTTCCCCTTTTCTTGTCATTTCTCCTTCACTTTTTTTGGAAGGGGAAAGCAGGTATAGAGAAGCTAGTTCTCTGACTGCCAAGCTGCTCTCCCTCCTTAAGAAGTCTCCTGTTTAAGACCTGCTCTAAAGAGAGATACTTTCCAGATATGGGCTTGGTAAGGAATACCCTAAAAGGAAACCTACTCAAGCATAGATGCCTGATGAGATTCTCCACTTCTCCTTTTAGAGACTTCTATTTTAGCCGTATGTAGGATCTGTCATTTTCATGAAAATGTGTACTGTGAAGTTTAATCTTACAGGATGGTTCTGCAGAGGAAAGGGAAGATGCCTCACCTTTGCCATCTGTCTTATGTCTGTAGTATTTTTAGGTAGCATCTAGCAACATGTTTTAAGCTCATCTACTGTATAGGAAATTGCTTCCCTCCCTTCCCCCCCATACTGCATCTTTAAGGGTAGATTCTCTGCCATGTATTCTAGAGAGGTACAATCTCCATGGCTTTTGGAAATTCTGTGCAATATTTCAAACCAAAATACTTTCACACAAAGATATTGGTATGTCACTTATTGAATCAACCCCAAAAATGTATGTAGTGAAACTTTTTGGATGGATTTTTAAAGCAAACCTTGCTTGTAGCTTTGAAAGCATTTCCCCTACATCCAATGAAACGCTAAAAATATCTATGCATAAGTTAACACCTGAAAATGTAGGTTTCTGTACATGGCTTACATAAACCGTAAAAGGAAAATGTTTTACCATGTTTGAATTTCATGCATAAATCTCCTTGGGAAAAAGTTCCATCCTAGTGACAGCAAGTTTCAGGCTAAAGTAAACATTTTTCTCTGCAAATGGCTTATGAAAACCCTAATTCAAAATTACTAGACCAATATCTGCAGCTTTTTTCTTTTTTTTTTTTTTTTCTTTTTCCCCCACAGTTAATCCCTCAGTTCTCAAGCAGACCACTGCCAGAAGCTTTCCCAGCAAACAAATTATGATTTTTCTTTGTTTGCTTTGATTGTAATTACTGACTCAATTGCTTTGACTAGACCAGTCTAATAGTGGTTGACATAACAAATCATTATTTTTTTTCTCCAGTTTTATTAGTTAATTTCTAGTGACATCTGTGGTTTAAAAAAAAAGGGGGGGCAAAAACCCACCACCGAACTTAAAATGAGTAAAAGTATAGCTTTTTAAAAATGCATTAAAAAGAACAACAAACCCACAACACCCCAACAAAAATCAAACCCCAAGACCCAGGGGACCCTTAGTACGCTGTAAGTAAAAAGTTGACATTAATGCTTGTAGATTTATTTTACCAAAATGTAACCTAAACCAAACCATGTTTAGGTATTCTCTGCTTTGCTTTCATGGTAATTCATCATAATGTATTAATATAGATCACCTTTTCATTCTATTAAGGCTCCATACTGTGACTAATCTTATTCAGTTTTACACTCCCTTAAGGAGCCATTACATTGTACTCTGCAAAAGAGCCTTTTATAAATGTCTCCACAGGGCAGATTGACACAATATACCCTAATGGCTGCTTGGAAGGTTTCGTGGTGTGTGGTGGGGATGATCTATTTAATAGCTTATTTATGCTGTGGACCGAACTCACAAAATGTATTGTGCCAAGAATCTGTGAAGTGGCATTTCAAGGGTACATCAGAGCAAGCTGAGCCATGATATCCTTTGATGCAGTAAAGCATCTATTTTGAAATTTCAGAGAAGTATCTGTCCTAGCAATTGACAGAAATGTGCTTAGAGAGAAAAGGTGAAAAGAGGAACTTCTGCATTCTTCATTTATCTTACTTGGATCATAATAAGCATGAGCAATATAAAACAGCATATGCTCCTCTGAACCCCCTGAGATTTGGTGTTACAGCCCACCCGAGTGTCTGTCTTAGTTCTCTGCGTAAGAACAGCCTAAACAGAGAGGCTGCTGAAAGAGGCAGTTGGTTGGAATATCTTCCTCCTATAGACCTTCTGTGCCTTTCTACAACTGAACATGTTTCAGCATAGTTATGAGAGTGCTTTAATTTGTACCAGCCTACATATTGGCAGAAAAGGTACGTGAAATTAATAAAACCTACCAAGCACCAGGAAATCATAAAAAGGTTTCCTATTTTCATATTTCTTGTAAATTACTGTAGCCAACTTAATTCATTACACTTTTCTTTTCAGTTCTATCCTCAGCTAAGAAAAACAGTGATATTAGCACCTGTCAAAACTTCTATACTATTGCAGATCTGTAATTGTGGATGATTTCTTTGAAGGCATGAGCATTCTGTTTACAGAAGGTCTTAGCATGCTCTTCTCCAGCCTGAATCACATAAAATATATGTATATATGCAAGGATCAAATGGCAAAAGGAATTTTAAAAACCCTTACAAGCTTCACCAGCATAACTGTACTTCATCAGAATTATTTTCTTCCATTAATTTCTCAAGTTGTTTTTTTTAAGTTTATTAAAAAATCTAAGGCTCCTCTAAGCAAATTTGACTATGTGTCAAAACCACTCCAAAATTACATCTTAATTTGATTCTGTTGATATAACATTTGACCTAGCTAAAGCAGATGGCAGAGCATGTCACTTCTGGCATGCTGAAAATGTAATTATTTCTCTGTTAACATAGTGGGAAAGAAAAGGCAATGTATCAAACAGTGAAGTTCTAGAAAAGATAACAGGTGAATTTGGAAAATACTGTACCTGACCTGATATTTTTAGGAACAAATGATCAAAATCTTCAAAGCATTATCACATTTTTCTGAATACTCGTATCTCTCAGCATTCTCACAGTCATTTGCTGGAGTAAGTGCTCTGTGCACACATAGCACACTGACTGTAGAAGGCATCCCTGAATAGTCATTGGAAACTTCTGTCTGTGTTTACTGCTCTCCAGTATCATCCTTGGTTTCAGTTTTTAAAAGGGTTTCTACAGAGTTTTGAGGGGTGAGTTTCAGCCTTGGCTTGAGTTTTCACCTCTCTGTAGGTCTTTATTCCACATAGGACTTGTAAATGGTAAAGTGTTATGTGTGTATTAATTTCCAAATACATATATATGTATGGACTGGAATTGAACAAAAAAATAAATCCAAAAAATTGCAAAATGTGGAGTATTTTATTGCTGTCTACAGCTGTCCAGTGGGAGGGTATAAAGATGGTGCAGTCAGACTCTTCTTTAAGTCTTCTTTAAGTTCTGTTGAATAAGAGTTCTCTTAGTTACTATATAAGCAGTTGTGTGAACTCTCTCCAGCTCTATACAGTATGCTAAAACACAGCTTTGCACTGACCATGGTTGCTTCCGGAAAGAAAAGGATGTGTAAATCTTCAGAAAGAGAAAGATGGCTTTAAGATGTATTCCTTGATCTAGACCTACATCACTAAATTAAACCTCAGTGAGATGCTAGGAAAATGTGTTCTTTTTATGTTCTCGCATACATTGTGCATTTCAGTGCTCTGTGTATCATTATAAAAAAAATAAATATCAATTAACATAGTCAATATTTTGTCACTTAAATACTAAGTCTTCCAGTGACTGAAAGTGAAATATTATTGTGAGTCCAAGAGATGAAACACAAATCTTGTTAAAATTGTATGAGCACATATTAAAAATACTGATTAAGCTTTGTTACATCATCTTGCAGAAACAAAGTACCACAAGACAAACAAATGTGTCTGATTTGTTTTGTTCTTCCTCCTGATTACTTACCATGACTTTGAATAATCTACTGGGTTACAATGTATGATTTTTTCATGGTCTTTTGTTGCAAACCTCATAGCAAGGGGTACCCTTTGTTATACCACTGCCATGAAGTTACTCATTAACACTCTCAATGAGTCAAAATTAAATAATTAGCTGGGCTTGTATAACTCATATTTTTCTAACATCCTTACTGTTTTTCTTTTCAGGTGTTGAGAAATTGAATACAGATCGATTATAAATCATTCGTCACAACTGTGCTTAGCGGGTCCTTTTAGCTCAACTAGATGCTTGCTTTGAACTTTGGGTGAACAACTACTTCCTTCATTG
>JANHFX010018564.1:0-118755 GCA_027560015.1 Chloroceryle amazona | reverse complement strand
ATTCTCCTAGAAGGCCTGATAAGGCACATGGAGGACAGGGAGGTGATCAAGGACAGCCAGCATGGCTTCACTAAGGGCCTAACAAACCTGGTGGCTTTCTATCACAGAGTGACTGCATCAGTGGACAAGGGACTACCTGTAGATATGACCTCTCTGGACTTCTGCAAGGCCTTTGACACAGTCCCCCACAACACCCTACTCTCCAAGTTGGGGAGATAGGAATTTGATGGGCGGACTGTTCAGTGGATAAGGAATTGGCTGGATGGCCACACCCAGAGGGTAGTGGTCAATGGCTCAAAGTCCAGATGGAGAGCTGTGACAAGTGGTGTCCTTCAGAGGTCTGTACTGGGAACTGTGTTGTTTAACATTTTTATCAATGACATAGACAGCGGGATTGAGTGCACCATCAGCAAGTTTGCAGATGACACCAAGCTGAGGGGTGCTGCCAATACACCAGAGGGATGGGATGTCATCCAGAAGGACCTGGATAAGCTGGAGAGGTGGGCCCAGGTGAACCTCATGAGGTTCAACAAAAGCAAGTGCAAGGTCCTGCACCTGAGCTGGAACAATCCCCACTATCAATACAAACTTGAGGAAGAGGCAATAGAGAGCAGCCCTGCAGAAAAGGACTTGGGGGTGCTGGTAGATGAGAAGTTGGACATGAGTAGCCAGTGTGTGCTTGCAGCCCAGAAGGCCAATCACATCCTGGGCTGCGTCAAAAGAAGCGTGGTCAGCAGACCGAGAGAGGTGATTCTGCCACTCTGTTCTGCTCTGGTGAGACCTCACCTGGAATACTGCATCCAGCTCTGGAAAACTCAGCACAGGACATGGACCTGATGGAGCAAGTGCAGAGGAGGGTCATGAAGGTTATCAGGGAGCTGGAGTACCTCTCCTACAAGGACAGGCTGAGGGACCTGGAATTGTTCAGCCTGGAGAAGTCTCCAGGGAGACCGAATAGCCACCTTCCAGTACCTGAAGGGAGCTTATAAAAAGACTGGAGAGGGCCTGGTTACAAAGACCTGTAGTTAAAGGACGAGGGGCAATGGTTTTAAATTGGAAAGGAGTGGATTTAGATTAGAAAGAAGGAAGAAGTTCTTTACCACGAGAGTGGTGGAACACTGGAACAGGTTGCCCAGGGAGGTGGTTGAGGCCCCATCCCTGGAGACATTCAAGGTGGGGCTTGATGAATCTCTGAGAAACCTGCTGTAGTTGAGGATGTCCGTGCTCTCAGCAGGGGGTTGGACTAGATGACCTCTAGAGGTCCCTTCCAACCCAGACATTTCTATGTTTCTATTACAAATCTACCTTAAAACTTGGAAAAAGTCATGTATTGCAGTTACTGCTTTGTGTATCCCATGTCAATGAAGCAACGTACATTATCAAAACAAAAAAAAAGCTGAATATGAACAAACTGAAAAAAAAAAAAGAAGTATTTTCTCTAGATTTTTCTGGTCCGATACCTCTAGACTTATTTTCATAATAGAGGGGACCATATCTATAATGTGATAGTTGATTCTTGAGCTGATATGCCACTTCAAGCTTTAAAGGCAGCCATCCTCTTAGCACAGATTCTGATTTTAGTAAAACATGAAATTAGCAACTATACCAGGCTTTGGACCAAAATGGCTTATTATTGGTCAACTCCCCACCCCCATCATATCTGAAGAATGTCATGGCCTTACAATGGCACACTTTTTGAAACCTTTCCAACTTCAGATAATTCCTTTCTTTTCAAATACCTCATTGCTTTTGCATCAATTACAGCCTGACCCAAAGCCACACTGGCAATGAATGTGATATATAGTAGGATCCATTTAAATGAATTTCTGATGAAAGAATAAAACTGTTAAAAGAATAAATTTACTGCACAGATTTATACAAATCCTGTATATTCGCTGAAATCCTCTTAAAGGAAAAACTGATGGAAGATTAAAATATTTAATGAATTAAAACCCATCATCCTAGTGAAATATAATGATTATTTGACCTATTCAATGAATAGCACTGCTGACCATATAATGGGAAGTATTCAAATATATGTCAATTTTAAATATGTAGTGAAAAAATTTAAAGCAAACAGCAATCAATGGAAATATCTATTACAACAATAAACTTACAGAACAGCAGTGAAATGTTCTTGAAAGGTCTTTGTTCACCCAGGCATGAAGATACCAAGTCCTTCGCTTCTGTTGAGAAAGAGAGAATTTTAATGATTGTCCAAAGTTATTCATTGCACAGCATAAATGTAATTTTTGCTTCACTTAATTTCAACATATTAAAATATCTGAGGAAACCATTCTCTTCCCTTCCAGTGGGACTCTCTGCTTGTGGCAAATTTTTAGGGATCTGCTTTTGAAAGGATATAGGCCAATATCTTCCATTTAGGGCTGTCCATATTCCATTTTATTGAAAGTCTCTTTTAAAACTGTGCCAAATTTGTCATCAACAGTGAAACACATAAAAAATACATGTTGCAAGCACTTACATTTATTGTAGGTATTGTAGTTTTAATTATAGTTGGAAACATAGCATATAGACACATTTTGATAAATATTATGTCCATGTACTTCAGTGCTAAAATAAAAATTAGGTATCTTGTCTTTCCCCATCAAAAGCACTATTTTGGTAAAACTATAATCCTGTGAAGCAATCCCATTTTGAAAAAATGCAATCTTTATTTTGAGTTCGGCCAGCTCTTCAAGTGACTGATTTCAGGTTTAAATCCCAGAGTAAACCACTGAAAACATGCTCTCTAAATCCCCTGGCAATGAGTTGAAAATTATTTTATACATCAGCTTCCTACCTGCAAAGAGTTGAGTTCATATTCAGTTTAGGTCATAGGTGAAATGAGTTTGTCAGTCACAATCTAGTCTGTAATGAATTCATTTCTTGATCACAAAATTACTGTACTACCCGATTAAATATTGCCTGGGGGGACTGTTCATTAGAGATGGAGACCTAACAATGAATATTAGACATTGAAGTGCATTGTATGAAGAATTGTACAATCCCTACTTAGTCCTGTCTTGGTAGGAAGATGCTATGCATGGAAATGGTGAAAAAGTGCTGGTCAGTACGACAGCGGGGAGTTGAATCACCAAAGCCTTCATTACAAGGAGATTTTAAAGAAAGATATGAAGCATGATAAGATAATGAACATGATGATTTTTCAGATGTTTATTGGGATCATTGCCCATGAATGAGGGCCATCATGAGAAAGGTTTGATATGCTTGGTACTTGATATGAATGTAATTGTTATGTCGCTTAGATGTAGTGTTGGGGGATATGGTCTAGGGGTGAACTTGTAGAGTAGGGTGAAAGGTTGGACACGATGATCCCATGGGTCTCTTCCAACCTAGATGATTCTATGATTCTATGAATGAATTCTGTTTAACAGTCCTGGGCATTTCTGAGAGAAAAAGTTTCTGTTAAATTCAGTGGAAAAGATCTGATGGAGCAAGAGGGGAAGACAGGTGAGGATATCACTGGAAATGTAGGCCTTCAGAGTTCTAAGTAGCACTTTCAGTTACACAGAACTGAGAAGGAGAAATAAAATGGTGAATGTACCTGTAAAGGCACATGAAGCTAAGGTTATATATATATTTTTTATTAAGATAGGAAAGACTCCAGTATGATTTTACTGTGAAGAGAAAAACTTGAGCATAGTAAGAGAAAGGACAGGGTAAAGGACAGAAAATATATAAATACAAGGCAGACTGAGGACAAAATAGAATGGTATTGAGGCAACTGTAGGTGATTAGAGAAGCACAGCTCAGGAGCTTGCACCTGAGTCAGCAGAGAAGATGACACTTGCAGAACCATTACAAAGACTGTAAGGCAATCTGGGATGTGCCAGGGAGGTCAAATGATCATTTCATGAGAGAAATGTATATACAGCTTTCGCTGGAATAAATTGCTGTTAACATGTGCAGAGAAATCAAGCATCTAAAAGTGTAGAAAGTTTCAAAAGAGGATGCAGGGTGGGAAGGATGTGACTAAAGTTGCAGACATGGTGTTCAGCTGACCTAGAAGAGAAAAAACTTTTTAGTCAGGAAGACTGTATAAAGGAAATAAAAGAGATATTATTTTACAGTGGGGAGAAAGAGGTGTGGAGAAGCAGCTTTCATTGAAACACTATATTGCAGATATAGAAGTGCAGGAAGTTGAATGCTCAAAGTCATTCTGAATTGCAGCTTAGTGGGGCAGACCACACAAATGGAGAACACATTGAAAGAACTAATGGTAAATGAGAATGAAAACAACGCATCCATGTATAAGCTGAAAAAAACCCTAACAACAAACCAGACTGACCATCCCCAAAAAAATCCCAAACCCCAAAACACCCTAAACCAGAAAAACACTGAGATTGGATAAGAGGTTATCTGCTATTGCCTAAAAGAAACAAGGGGGAAAAGATAAAACAAGAAGGTCTGTGGGTGACACTGACCTCAGTATCTTGAGAATAAATACTTTCTTCCCATGTGTTCTCCAGGGTGGAGAAATTCCACACGTCAGATCAATTCTGTTGATGCAAAAGAGGAATGTGTAACAATTACATGATCTGTGAGAGGTGAAACAGAAATAAGAGTCAAACACTGACAACAATACATCCTGAATCCCAGGGCAGACAGTTTGTGAGCTAATAATGGTTGGCTGCTATGGACAGAAGTCTGATATCCCCCTACACTTTACAGAGAGGCTCTGCAGAGAGTAGGGGGATATCAGACTTCGCAGTATAAAGGAAAGGCATCTTAATTAAGATGCTACTCAAGCTAAGCAGCTGATTATATCTTAAAACATTTTTCCTTTATCAGTTTTCTGTATTCACTCTCAAATTCTGAAGTGTTAAGAACAAAGGTACACCCAGAAATGGCTCATTTTTTTTAATCTGTTGATAGGTGGGCGGAGAGAAAAGCAAACTATGCCTCATCATATCATAGAGTTCAATGCTTCCCATAGCACAGAGAAACAAAGGTAAAAATTCTCTACTTGTGAAGTATCTACCTATGCTGACAACTAATTTAGGCCCAATACACATGCTATGCAGGAAGACTAAATTCTTATGACATATCAAATCTGAAATCCAGAGCAGCCTGGTAGTGATATTGAAGTAACACACTGTTTGCATTCTGATTTCTGTGGTACTGCTCTTTGTTTTGAAAAAAGATATTAATGTACTTTCACTGGGAGCATAGGTATCATATCAAAATAAATGAGGAAATCCAGCCAGAGTAAGTAGTTTGTTAACAGCTAATTCTGTAGCTGGGGAGAGATACCTTCTAGGTTGTTTTTGTTTTGTTTTGTTTTTGTGGTGGGAACTGTTTGCAAAATAAAAGTTAGGGATACGCTTCTTGTTTTCCTTTCAGCTTTCAAGATATAAAATACCTCCTTATCTATTACTGTAGATTCTGTGTGCTCTGTGGAGTCATTTAATGTATAAATTTGACCTACTGATCGTTTGCTGCACATTTAGAAAAAAACAAAGTTCAGTAGCTTATTTTTTTATTCAGAGGATCTTTGAGACTTGTTATCTGCTTCTTAGCTAAGTAGTTCTTTAGCCCCATGTGTTCAGAATTTTGAGAGTTGCTTTAAATAGATCTGATCTTCCATGCACTTCATCTGCAGAACTCCTCCTCAAGAAATCTACAGCACAATAAACAAATAAAAGAACTTCACCCCAATGTATCTCCTTGGTGGTTCTGCATGACTTTTACTTCACCTCTTGAACCTCAACACACTGTCAAACTGACTGTGCTCTCTGCTTATCTGAGATTACTTTCTCTCCACTGAAATGCAGTTCATTACTTTCTTCCATGGAGTTCTAAATCTGTTCTCTAATAGATTTCTAATCCTTAGCAAGCCTGTGCATTATGAAGCAACCACTGTGCTTGCCATATGGTTAACCTGATTTTCAGTGACCCTGACACATAATTTTCATTAAGAGCATGTGATTAGGAAAATACCACACCAACAAGGATGTGATTCCCCTTTCTAAATTTCCCTGATTACTCTAAGGAGAGTCTGATTATCACATACCCTCCAGTCTCTATGAACTCCTCATTGTTTACCCTCAGAAATTACTTGTTCTTACTTATAAATATATTCAGGTGCATCACAAGACCTTGCTTCTCAAGCTCAGAGTAATGGGCACACTGTTCCCTGGACTATTGTAGTTCACTTGCTTGTGAAAGAATCAATAGATCAATAGACTTTTGATCTGTTCCAATAAGGATGACAGTATAATACAAAGCATGTTTCCACACTAGCACACTGTTAAAATAAAAATGTGATATTTTTATCTTATTTCTGACCACTCAAAACATTCTGACCACATGTGATCATTAATAATCTTGTGTAGCTTTTCACAGCAATAGAGGACTTCATCAAAATGCCCTTGGAGAATTCCTGATCATGTAACTGTATATCATCTCATTATAGCCTTATTTTAGCAACTGAGGTTTTCCAGCTCATGTTCTGAGATTATACTGAATATTTTTCTATAGTAGCAATTATCAACCTCCAAAGTACAGGAATTTTTGTGTTGGAAAGAGAAGAAAATATATACACATCAGAGGATAGTGATGCTTGAGTATCTGTTACAATATTAACATAGCAGTAAACCTAACAATTTGTTTAGTATTCAAAGAAAATGAAGTTTCTAAAAATACAAGTGAAGAACGACCACATTAAGCATGGACTTTGAGATCATTGGGTGGAATATATTATAAAAAAGTTGAAATTTTCATGGTTCGTGTTATGTTTCCTTTGTTGGTTTATTATGGTGTAGCGGTCTTTTTTTAAGTAATTATTTTAATACTTGTTTTAGAGATACTTCCCAATGTTAGGCTATACCAGGCATCATTCTGTGATTCTGATTCTGTGATTCTTTGATCTTTGGGAATAAGTCCTGCTGAAGAAAGACATTTAGAAAGTAATTATTAAGTACTCAGGTGATTGAACATATTGTTCTTTTCATAATTAAAACATATAACTTGTTGTTTTCAGTTAAGATTCTGTTACCATGACAGAACAACTCCCCCTTATCTTGTACATACACTAGCAGCCCCAGAGCAACAGTGGTAAGAATCATTCACAGGGAGTGCACAGGCAGCTGAGAAGAAGCATAACAACAGTGCCAAAACAATGATACAAGCATGATGCACACATGATACAAAAATGATGATACAGTGCTTGAATAAATGTCTCGGCTTTTTTTTTTTTTTTCATCATCAGCTACTTATTTCACATTCTGTTTGTCATCAATACTTTGGCAGACAGCCTATTTTATTCATTTTCATGCTCCTTTTGTATAAGCAGCACATACAAAAGCTCAGTTCTGGAATAGCTCATTAAGCTCTTCACTTGTTAAAGGCTGGTTTGTCAAAATGTGCTTGGTAGCTGCATCATCATTTCTTCACTGTCAGTGTGGTGAGACACTGGAACAGGCTGCCCAGAGAAGCTGTGAATGCTCCATCACTGGATTTGTTCAAGACTGGTTTGGATGGAACTCTGAGCAACCTGGTCTAGTGGGAGGTGTCCCTCCCCATGGGAGGGGGGCTAGAATTAGATGATCTTTAAGGTCCCTTCCAACCTAAACCATTCTATGATTCTATGATTTGTGTTATGACATCATCAGAATGTGTGCAAGTAAAAGCTGTAAGAACTCAAATAATGCTGATATAAATCTTACATTTATATGCTTGACCAATAATTTCACAGTGGAAAGTTATCAGGGCCACCACTTTCCAGAGGCACAAGCATCTGTGCTTCTATTCCTGGTCAGCATGAGAACACATTCCAGTGCTTGCTCTTGTGGTGTTTTCCCTGCTGATGTAATTAGTAGACAGAACAGGACTGTAAGGCTCTGACCTGCTATGACCAGAGGCTTCAGTGCTGTGAACAAGCTGCATGCAGGCTCTTAAAAATGTCCCCAGTTTAGGAACATGTACCAAAGCTATGTCAGCAGCCTGGCTTACCTGCAACTTTAGTGAGTGAAAGCCAACCCCAGATCATTTGAAGTGGCTCAGTTCCATATATTAAAGTGAGATTGAAAACTAGCAATGACACAATTCTTTCTGTGCCTTTAAATTGACTATTGATCTCAGCAAATAACACGGAATGTAGTGAAGGATGTTCCAGCACTAAAAGCTGGTTATTGAGAACCACCTCTCTTGAGAGACAAGAACATTCTTCTCTCCTTCCTTGCTTCATTAACACATCAGTGAATCCATCTGGTACAAGAGCTTCCAGCAACCTCTCAGAAAAAGTCTAGCCTTTTAGGACCTGACATTTCCCAGCTGGAACTGTATCTGTTTCTATTAAAATCAAAAAGCAGGTGTATCTCATGACTATTAAATACTGATTTGTTGATGTACATCCATCATTCATGCTGGTGACCTAAACCCTGTGAAGTCAATATGAGAGAAAACAGCAATTCACAGACCCTAAAACACCCGCACTGCCATTCAGAAGTCTTCCATTATGTTCCTTGCAGATGAGTTAAAATATTAATTATTTGCCAGGAAAAATGACAAATAATTTAAAGGAGCAGTAAAGAAAACTGTGACCTCTTCCACACTCAGTTCATGAAGAAATGAACAGAAAAAGAAAGATTTATAATTTAGATTACTCATAAATAATTACCCATCAAGCTCTTTTCTGACCATCCACTGAGAGTGAGAAGCATACTACAACCACAACCACAAGTTTTTCTCCTTTTAAATATTTTTTATCTCCTGTGTTCTTCAGAAGTGTTGTCAGATTTGCAACCAGTGAAAGTAGGTACCCAGCACTGCTTCTCTCTATTTTTTCTTTCTCTATTTGCATGAAGACTTTGTTAACTCATATACACAATCCCACTAAATTATTCACCAGGGTAAGTGAAGGTTACATGATTTGGGTCCCTGATTCAGACTTCTGATGTGACTTTAGTTACAGACTTTTTTTGTTTGTTTGTTTAAATGTATGGAAAAGGAGATGCATACCACCAAGCATACTCAAATCACCATAACCCACTCTTTGTCCTTTTTAATCATTTTGCTCTATATCCAGCCCTCATGGCTGATGGCAGCTGTGTGTACGGAAGTAGCTAGATTCACTTAGAACTTAAGAGAAAAAGGATCCTTTGATTCCTGTGTATTTAATTTGAGGCCTTGATCCCTGTGGATATCTCTGTGTACCCAAACTGCGGTACACTCTGGAAATATGACTCACCTCACTATGTCTCTATATCTCTGGACAGCTGATAAATACATGCAAGGCACTCATAGCATCAGTTCTCCTTGCAGGGCTGTCTTTCACTTCCCAGGGAGCATGGCACACACTATATTCATAAAATGGATGCCCACTTCACATACGCCTACTGACACCATATCTGACAGCATATATCATTCAGACTCATAGCACTGCTGTCACCTGATCCCTGAAGAGCACATAGTAGCCTGGGTTCAAAACTACAAGATGCTGCCAGCTTCAGTCACCTGATTTCAAGATGTATTTCACCTGCAACATCTGATGCACTTCCTCATCATTAAAGTTGCATAAAACCTCCTAATAAACACTACTATGAGAGACAGAACTTCTATTAACTCTCTTGGGAGAGTTATCCATCACTTGGAGTCTCTGAAAACAGCCTGTCCTATGAACCTGTAGGCACAAAGAAGCCACAGGTACCAGAGGACTAGACCTTCATAAATGGTGTGGCCAGAAACAAGCCATTAAAATAACAAAGGAACTCCCTAGTTAGGTCAGATATGTACCTATGCTCATTAAGCGATCTATGTGTTGAGCTCCCCTGTTAACACATTTGCATAACAGCCAAAAAGGCAGTAAAATATCAAGAGATGGCGAGCCCACTGTCCATAGGTCTTGCAGCACTTACTGAAACTCACTTCTCAAGGTAGTGCGTTGGTTTCTTTCCCTTGACATTGTTCACAGAAGAGGATCACTGGATGAACAGGTTATAGAACCAGAAGCTGCCTGGAAAAAAAAAACAAAATACAAAGCTGAGCTCCAGACTCTGAGTTGCAGGTGAAGACTCCTCATGAAGTTAGGGCAGTTCTAGGATCTCTTGAAGCTATGTTGAGGTTTTTTTATGTCAGTGTATCTTAGAGCTTTTTTAAATTGGAGTCTGACAAAACCTCCAAGGGCCCATTATGACAGTTAGACCCAAAGATTTCTGGTATGTCCCCTTTGTAATACTTGCTGCAGGGTTGTAGGATGAAAGTTAAGGACACCATCTCCTGAAAGCTCTCCCACATTTTCTGACTTTTCAGATAATCTTTCTCTTCTCCAAATCCCTTTATCATTTTATCTAATTCCCTCTGGCTCTTTCCATTGGCCTCACCCCTGGTTTGTTCTATAATCTGTGTCCTTCCCTTCTCATCGTGCCCTCAGCAGTTCCATTTCTCTCTGAAAACGCTTTCCAGTACCAGCTTTCAGCTTTGCTAGGTATGCTTTAGGCCACTGTCAGCTTTCCTCTCACTCAAGGCTCATCTTTTTCCCCACTCCCCATGTCTTCACCCCTCCCCTATCAAGTACCATGAGCTGCTGTAAATTTTCACATTTATTTTCTTCTTTCAGCTGCAGTTTCTTTTCCTTTTCCATATTCTCAGTAACATCTGTTTTCTCTTCCCAGACTGCGTGCACCCATCAGATGCTCTCTTCACTCATCTAGAACTATTTCTCCCCTGAATTGTTCTTCTTCTTTTTCCTTCTGTAGTGATCTTTGAAATTATCAGTTCTCTTGAAACTTTCCTTTATAGCTCTGCTGTCTTCTGCACTGCCAGTTTTATTTAATAGATAGTGTACCGTTCATGCTTCAGTGACCTCAGCTCTATTCAATACCACTGTTTCCAATGAAAAGTAATATTCTGAAGCATGCCCTGTATTTACATTTTTCTTCAAATATCTCAGCTGAAGAGCCAAGCATGTTTTCATATTCCCTTTGATAGTAGAGTAGCTTTCCCTCCCATTCCTTGTACGCTCTCTTCCACACCTTTATAAAACATTTTTTATTTGGATATAGTCATCCTTTGACAAAGTTGTCCCAACAAACATCAAATTATATACAAGTCAAACCAGCAAAAATGTGAAAATAAAGCAGACAAATCCCTGCTTAGACACATTAAAATTAAACAACGAAAACAACAACAAAAACACAAAACAAACAAACAAACAAAAAAACAAAACACAAACAAACCAGAAAAAACACACCAAAGCAAAGACCTGCTGCACCCCATGTATCCTCTCCATCTGAAGCCCCCTCTCTTTTGCAGTAGTAAAATATTTTACAGTAGCTTTCAAAAGGTAAACATAATGCTGCAGCACTATTTTCTTTCCTTCCTTCAGTGGAATTATTTTTTCAATAATTGCTGTCTGCCTCAGGAAAACAGCTTTATCTTTCTCTATTTAGCTCATATGGGGCTGAATCCTCAAGTACTAGTCCCAGTGAAGTCAGTGGGAGTGCTGACTCTGTAAGAACCAGATGTGTCCCATTGAATAATTATCCAGGGCTGAATGAACTCCCAGAAGTTGTTTATTCAGACAAGCATTTGCATCTAAATATTTTTAACCAAACAGGAGCTCCCCACTACCTCCCAGTAATGCTCTCACTGACCTCTTCAAATAAATATTTCTATTTAAAAAACCCAAAACAGATAGAGATAAGATTTCAGCAAAGAGAAGTGATACAGTATTATTCAACAACCTTCCCCAACTGAAAGTCAGTTTGATTTTTAATCAGAGGTCAGCTGTTTTTTTTTCTGTTGTAGAAACACATGAAAAAATTCCTTGCTTTCTAAAGTTTTAATAAACCAAAGTATGTCAAAGGCATAGAAAGGTGGAGCTCTTATGAAAGCTGAAGAGTATACAGTAACCACAGCATTTAACAATTTAGCTCTTAGAGACACAGTGAAGATACATTTTCTGAAAAGACAGGAGAAAATTTGTTCTCCTGGTGAAATCACTGAAGACTTAGTGCCTCATTTTATTAAGAATATAAAAATTGACAATTGAATACAGTGTTAATGCCAAAAAGCATTCTTCAAATTTTCCAATGTCCTTTCTGGTAAAAAAAAAAATAGTAAAACCTGAAACAATCAGAAAATATTTCAAAGATACTGTGACTAGCATCTTAGAGGTGACGCAAATCACAGGTAGATAAGGGTGCCATTCCCATTGCAAAAATATAGTGTTTATTAAAAGACTCTGGGGTTGTTTCCTAAAGGAATCTGCTTGTAAATTAACATCTTTTGGCTCTGAATTGCTACCCTGAGCCAAACTGGATGTTATGCTGCAAATCAGAGATTCCTTCAGTTGCCACAGCTCTAGTTAAGCTGATGCCTGAGTAACAGTAGCAAAGAAAGATGATACAGGACAACAAGTCTATGTTGTCAGAAGCTCCACATGGCAAGGGAATAAAGAAGTATTTTTTTCTTTGCACTCAACTTTTTTTTTTTTCATTCTGTTTTCCCTCCTAAGCTCATAATGTATGTAAGTCTGAACCTGCTACAGGTTCTGACTTGGCTTCAGCCACCTACACTGGATTCATTAAACCCAAATATTTAAGCCCATAGAGAACATGGGAAAGCTCAAACTTATGAATGTGTTCGTATCTGGGAGCTGTCCTGCCATACATTTCAGGAGCCTGAGGGTATCCTCCTGCCCTCTACCAGGGCTCAGGACCAGCTCATAGCTGGAGCAGCCTTATTCCACCAAGGCTGTGGGGGCACTCACAGATGGGGCCCCTCCTGGGGCATGGAGCTCTGGGAAGGCAGACCGTGCACAGCCAAAGGGGCTCAACAGCTCAGGGGCTGAAACTGCCCGAGCTCACTCTCTTTGTGCAGAGCATCCAGGAGCAGCAGGGCGGTGCACTGCCAGACAGCCCCATCCTGCAGCTCTGTGTGACGAGTCAGGCTGGGCATGGGATGATAACCCCGTTGGCCACAGCCCAGCCACCCCAGGCACCACGGCAGGCCCCAGGCTCATCTAAAAGGCAGAACCTTGGACTGGATGGGACTGGAGGTCATGCCTGCTTCAAGCTGAAAGCCCTGGCCCCATCCCGCCTGCAGCACAAGGCTGTCCAGCCACGCTCGCCCATGACCCTAGGGGAAGGAGCCTGCCTGCTACAGTGTGCTCTCTGCTGGCCTTGAGCCCCAGAGAGGTGACAATGCCAGGGCCCTGACAGCAGGATACCCATACAGGGTGTGATTTATTATCATGTGGAAATGTCATACTAGAAGCTATGACAATACAATAGGGCAAGGCTGGTTTTGTAATGTTTAACTGACTGGAGGGAAAAGAAAAGGAGAGGAAAAAAAAGAAAAGCAAGCATTGCCAAGGGATTGTTATGCAACTGCTAAAGCAGGTTGCTATTTTTAATGTCTATCACTCTGACTTTTAAAGTGTGGTAACATGAGGACCAGGGGCTACTCTTACCTTGGTGTCAGTGATGTCCATCCCCACCAGGACTTCATAACCCTCAGTGAAACCTTTTTGCGTCTTGTGTTGCTCTTGCACCAAGCACAGCAGCACACATGCCAGCACTACAGCACAGGGCTGCCAATCCACGGCCCACATTGAGGATACTTACAGGCTAAAAGTCATTAGAGCTACCACCAACAAAGATGGCAACAACCGAACATTATGCACCATCAATGACCCTGCCACAGACCACTCTAACCAGTCAGTTGACTAGCAGTCTATATCTGTACTTGGATTTAAATTTACAGAAGCGCTTTTTTTTTTTTTTTTCCCTCTGAAAATCTCCATAACCAAGCTAAAATGGTAAAAAGCAACAGAACAAACTCTGCAGGGAGACTCAAATTAGTTCTGCTGACAAACCCAAGAGTTTACCACTCACAGCACTGTCAGATACTGCAGTGGGAGGGAGCCAGAGGTGGTCTTCTCACATCGTTAACACCACACCCTAGTGCAATTTGTATTGGGACAGGTGAGTTATAAACAGCACTTGGGGTTCAGATGAGACATTATTGATCCTTTTCTGGCTTACCTGAAAAGCAGAACCTAAAGAGCCACACTGCCACAGAAAAGTAACTCATCATGGAAGAATAAGGCTTTGATGTTATCCTGATCAAAATGGCATCCCAGCCTCAGTGAGCAGTGGAGGGGGAAGGCTAGGTAGCTGGAAGAATGAATGGTCATGACTTAGGACCATTCTACGATCACTTTCTGGGGCAAGGCTGGTATAATCCAGCCCTTAATATGCAAGCTACTGGTGAAGAGTACTATAAATATGGAACATCAAAATGTCATTTGTACAGTCACTTTAAACAGATATATCCCTAGCCCTCTCTTTCTTCTGTGCAGGAAAGATAATAATCTGTTAAACTTTCTCTTGGAACCATATTTTAGCATTTTAATTATAGACCCAACACATGCACTAAACACACTCTCAATAAAGGTCACACCTTAATAAAGTCAGTACAGAATGCTTCTGTAACCCAGCAAGGTCACTACCTGAGAGGAATTGCCAACGAGGTGAGTGGCTTACTGCCAGGACAACCAGCAACATTACTGGGGCCTGTTTCAGGAGGCCACTGTTGCTGTTGGGCATCAGAGAAGCACAGGGAGGCAATGTGCTGCCACTTATCCACAGCAGTTCTCATCCACAGGAGAGTAAATTAATTTAATTGTAATTATTACTTCTTTCTAATGGAGGGCTGCTACTGGTCTGAATATTGTTCACTGGGTTATTACTGGTGATGGGTGCCGTGGAGGAAACCTATGCCTTTCTTCCTCCTTTGAGTACTATCTCCCTCTGCTGTTCTTCCGCAGCTCTGCACTTTGACTCACAAAGGTGACCTCTAAAGATTAACAAAATAAGTAGAAAACTGGGAAAAATATGTCATAAATTTTTTGCTTAACACTATCTAGTTTCATCAGAAACACTTGAATGTCAGGAAGGGTTAGTCCCAAACACTGGACACCTTCCAGTGGACAATACGTATATAAAGAACAGATGGGAAACGTGCTTTCTCCTTAAGGAGTTGCCCAATCAGGTTTCCATTACTAGTAAGAAGTAATAAGCAGTAACAGCTTCCTCTCTGAGAGGGAAGTAGCATGAATTTCTAAGTAGCAGAGATCCTCTGAAAATAAGTGTATATGAAAAGTGTTGTCAGCTTTTGCTTTTTGATGTAAGGAAATCACAGGGCAAATGTCTGACCAAGGCAGAGGTAGCTCTTGTACATCCTTGTACCCGTATGTGAGATAGCGGGACTCAGAGGGCCAATTCTGAGGATAGCCTATGAGGTGTATGGGGTTGGATAGCACCTCCACGAAATGTAAAATAATTGCAGAATAAAGGCATTATTCTGTCAGTTTTCATTGGCATGGATGATTAAGCTTGGTGAGCTTGGTGGTCTTCGTCACCACTTTAGACAGCATGCTATCATCCTCTCCAAGAGGCTCTGGGCACTTCTTTGTTTGCAGATCAGCAGAACACCTAAGTCAGTCTCAGTCTTGACAGGTAAAATGCCAATGCACCTTCGATTTTCCTTGAATTCATATTTTTCCAACATTTTTATGAGAAAATACAAAAGTTCATTTCCTTCAACAGGCCCACAATGAATATACTATTTTTGAAGCAGAAAGGTGAGCTCTGTGTTTGCAGTGTCAATAGCTATTTTTAAGTTCTCCATGGATGAACTAAGACAATACTGTGAGGAGTGATAAAATGCTTATTAAATCATGGATTGCAAGCATGAAGCTACAGTCCTGATGGTTTGCTTTTTCAAAGCAAAGTAAGACAGCAATTTGCTGATTGCACTGCTTTGAATTCTTGCAGCCAGCACGTTAAGTTCTGTCTTGATTTAACAGAGGCCAAAATACATTCTTATTTGGTCGGGAGTCTTTCAGCAAAGTCAATCTATGCATGTAAGGGCACCATTTGCCCCACTGCTATTTAATGTACACATTACAGTTCAAATTCTTCTCTTAAACATACTTAGTGTGAGCGACAGTGAATGATATTTTATATACACTAGCGCTGGCTAAGGTGTTGAAATTTTAATTATTGCTGGTTTTAATAATGTTGAAAAAGGAGTGTCATGCTTCTCAGTCAGCACAGGCTCTTTTTTTCTATCACCTCTAAGTAGAAACACTGGGAGAATCTTGCTCCATGCAGATTAGGACAGAGACTGGTGCAGAGGTTCAGTGTCATTTATAGCTCTGTGCATTACTTCCTGAATCCAATTAACTAATGAAGTCTGAATAATGGGGGGAAAAAAGTAATCTTTTTCTCCATAACATTCCCAGTTTTCAATAGATGAGAGCATTGAATCAGCAATGACACTGCCCTGTTGAAGTTACAGTGTAAAGTAATAAACCACAGTGCAGAGTCAGACTAGAGAGAAACCCAACCCACTCACATTAATCTGTCTGTGTGGATCCAGGAGAACAAGGAGTTTTTAAAATCCTCTGCCTGGCTATGGATCTCAATGGCTCATTGGCAGAAATCCGAACCCGTACATTAGCCATCTCAGAAGAACTTCCTCAGGCTTCTAGCACCCAAATAACCTGATAATACTCTGTTCTTTATGACACTATAAAAAGTCTTCCCTAAAAATTATATGGCTTTTAATTCAGATATTGATTTAGCATTTCTACTTTTATCCCAGCTTTTATATAATTCCTGAAAAATATAAACCAAGCAACAGAAGGGCAACAACTGCAATGTTTCTCTGATATACATGAACCCAACATCTACACATTACTGAATTGGTATACTTAGGATGTTGCTGCTTTAATTAACCATGCTACTGTGCCTATACCGGACTCTTTCCCAAGAACTGCTCAGGTTACCGCAGAAGGCAAGGACACTGATTTTCTTTTAATTCTTTTTTTTTTTTTTTTTTTTCCCCTTTTTCTTTATTGACAGTGCTGCCAGGTTCACAGAAGAATCAATAACCAGGGATATTCACATAGGATAAGGTTTACAATGCATGTTTCACAAATAGTAACAACTGAGACCTTGGATCACTTACTGAAACCACAAAATGACAACTGATATATCCTCCAGTGAATCTATGTTAAGACATTCTGTCTGTTGTAATTAAAAACTGGGTAATTTCACCTATGTGAAAATTCCACCATAAAATCAGCTCCACTTAGCAGTGTAATCTGATGTGTTGACTTTTTACATCAGCACCTATGTCCTCTAAACCAGCCTCTGGCCTCAGTATGCTAAGTAGCACCTCCCTTAACTCAAATCAAGTAAAGTAACACACTATCCGGTGTGCATATACTTCTCACGTGATCCTTCTTGCCTTTCCTACTGTCTCTCTCCTTTAGTATTATGTACATGATGGTCTGGTAACCCAGTAATTACAACTGAACAAATTACACCTGAGCGAACACATAAAATATTATTTCACACAGTTCTTTTTGTCATACATAAATTATGTAGTAATTATATCTCTCTTTCAATTATTTGATCTTATTTAAGCAAAAGTACCTGCCTGTCATTAAAATACCGAAGACCTAGATATCACTGAGCACAAGGATTTCCTGAGTATTCATAGTGTACAGTATAAATGAGATTGATTCCATTTCTTCCTATACTGCAGAAACACCCTTAAATGTCTATCAAAATCAGCATACACACACTGAAACAAGGGATCTTTTCACAGAATCGCAGAATCACAGAATGTTAGGGTTGGAAGGGACCTTGAAAGATCATCTAATCCAGCCCTCCTGACAGAGCAGGATCACCTAGAGTAGGTCATACAGTCAGGTTTTGAAAGTCTCCGGAAGGAGACTCCACAACTTCTCTGGGCAGCCTGTTCCAGTGCTCTGTCACCCTCACAGTGAAAAAGTGTTTCCTAATGTTTTTGTGGAACCTCCTATGTTCCAGTTTACATCCATTGCCCCTTGTCCTATCCCTGGACATCACTGAAGAGAGTCTGTCTCCATTCTCCTGACATTCATGCTTTATATATTTATAAACATTAATGATTTCACCCCTCAGTCTCCTCCAAGCTGAAGAGACCCAGTTCCTTCAGCCTCTCCTCATAAGGGAGATGTTCCACTCCCTTCATCATCTTTTCCATACTTCTTTCATACACATATTTGTACTGATTTCATACAGCAACTTTTATAAAAAGAAATAATGAAGAAAAAAAAGGAACTAACCTTACCATAGGTTATTACATGTAGGAAGTATTGTAAATATTATTAATTGCTTGGCTCTATTCCTCTCTGTCATATTTCCCTCAGGTCTCTGTTCCATGCTCAAGGCCATTATTTGATGGGGAAGGTATAAAGTCATAACAGGTTGATGTAAATTTCTTTTGAGATGTCTTATATATCACAGATACCATGAGGGAGATGAAACGGCAATTTTGTTGCCATTCGTAAGCAAGGATGTATGAAATGCTTCATCTGAAGAGAACTAAACTGATGCCCATTCTCTAATTGACGCCAGTATAGTACAATATTCTTCAGGCAAATCTTTGATAACACTTATCGCCTTTTTCAGGTAGATCTCTGATAACACTTAATGCCTTTTTCAAGACCCCTTCTGGAAGAAAGGCTTGTATTTCTGAGGAGGAAATGAAAACTCCAAAACTAAGAAAGATAAATAAGATGTCTGTGTCAAGACTCTTAGACATGCTCCATCAATGTACTGAATTCTGCTAACTTAAATTCAGAAACTCATTACAGAAATTGAAACAAGAAAGTAGTCTTTTTAAGGTTACCCTCACAACCAGTCACTTTTTAAGATCACCATCATCCTCTGAACAGTTCAGAAATCTTTTGTCAGTCTAGTGTAGATACCTGGGTTGCTGGTTTGAAAAGGTGCAGACCTATAACTCTGACAGAGGTACTTTTGGAGTCTTGACTTTCCTGAGCATGCCAAGAAAACCACTAATTGCCCTTAAAAAGCATAATTAGGAATTCATCTAGGCAAAATTTACAGAAGATGATAAAAACCTAGAGTGAACATTAATTACACAAATACTATAATGGTTACATCCAGGGAAATAAAATATCACCTTAGGTGAGTGTGTTCCACACCGTGAACAAGACTATGTCCAGTGTCCGTTTCATCTCCATGTACTGCCTTTAGAAATCACTCATCATGTAACATGCCAGATGACCTTCTAATAAAACACCAATGAAGTGATATTTAAAAATATTTCTAACTTAACCGCAGTCTCCAGCTTTTGTCCAGCAGTATGTTTGTGCTTTTCAGCTGGTAACCTGATTTTTTCCCACAAATTTCACCATCCGTATTAGCAACAAAGTAGATGCAAGTATGTGCAATTTTACTGGAGACAGTGGAGGTACTGTGCTTCTTTACACTCTTCTACGCTCTATTGCAGGAACAATTTAGGCTTTAATCCACTTGTAACTGTCAGTTATTTTTTTCAGATGAGTCAGTTCATTTAAATAAACTGGAAGGGGAAAGCGACACTGTTTATCCAACGGCTATCTTCAAAACTGGGTGATAAATAACAACTGTGCTACATCAATAAACTCTGTTAAAATCACATAGCACAGCTCAAGAGGACAAGAATTTGCTGAAATCCAGCTCTTGCTCAGATGTGAGCAAGAAGCTGCTTTTACAAAAAAGCTTTGCTTGCAGCTGCTTACTTGGTGAGGCAGCAATATCTCTGCTAGTATCTTACTCCTGATGGGAAGGATTGTTACCTATTCAACATATGTAGAGATAAACACAGTATTTTGCTATCAAAATAAATGGCAGCACTATATAAGGAGAATAAAACTAAGGATGAGAATGAGTGTGAAATTTTTAAGTGGGTAATATTGGCTGAAAAGTAGAAGGGAGGGGAATTACAAAGTCATTTAAAATAGAGCACCAGGAATTGATGAGGAATGAGTTGGGGAGCCAGGAAAGTGTCTCAGCACTAGAAGCTGGCATAGCTGATAATAGAGCTACACAGTCAAGAAGATAAAATATAGACATATGTTTCCTGGAGAGTGAGTTTCCCAGAATTTTGTGTGCTATTGATTTTTCTTTTTTTTTTTTTTCACTTAAGTGACATATTTGGTTTTCTAAACTGCTTTCACTGAGACACTGTAGTGGTAAAACCACAACTAACTGAAAAAAAAGAAGCAGAGATGCATTCAGATATGACAGCAAAATGGACCATATAAAGACTTGCCCAGGCAGAAACTGGCAATGTTGTAGATACTCTTAAAACTTCAAGGGTCAGGCTCCACCAACAAATTTTAATCCTATTAATTTCAGTGGAAGTCTTAATTGATAAAGATACTAATCAATAAAACTACAGAGAACAGCAACCAACTCTTAAAGGGGATGGCATCACTAGAAGACTTCTATTCTTCTGGGAGCATTGGAGGGTCATTGTAACACTTGTAATACATTTATCTTTCTCACTATATAACTTTTAAAATTACTTTACCTTCTGTCATTGAGGTCTTAACGCTATGTGTTTAAAATCTCCAAATTTACCTTTCATGCTAAACATTTTTTGCTGTCTGATGCTGAACTGTAAAGGAATGTTGTATCTCCATCTTCAAGACATACTTTAAAAATGCTGATAATACTGTATGATAAGATTGTATATATAATTACCAGATTAAAAGTATTATATATTCTCTGCTGCCTTTTCTGCAGCATGCAAGGCCAACCTAACTGCCAATCCAAGCTCTAATCCCAGTGAGAACAGAGGGAAAAAAAGGAAACAAAACTTACTGCACTGTTTTTTGGAAGATAGTGAAGGTCAGACTAATCAATCTCAAATAAAACTGACACTAGATGAAAAAGCCTAGTTTATCTGAATCCATATTAATTCCTCCCTAACAGAACACTGATGTCCTGCTTCATAAAGAACGACGTCTCATTGCTGTTTCTGGGAAAGTACTTGCAGCTAGTCTGTAATCAGCTGCTGAGGTATCCTAGTTTATTCAGTGCCTGTACTCATTCATCCCATTCCATACAAAACATCGTATTCCCTGAAGCATCACATAGCAGCATCTATTTCAGTCACATTACCAAAAATGTTTAATCCACTTTTTGGAAGCCATTTAAACGTAAGTCATTCAGGAATAGGATCTTGTTGGTGTAAAGCATCTAGGGAGCCCTCAGTTTCTAAGACTTTCAGCAAAATAGTTTCTCAAAACAGAAACATGATCAATTATTTTACAAATAAGTTTTTTGAATTGTTACATTCCCAGAGCTAAGTCCTTAGTTGGTGTGAATTAGCAAAGATCGATTTACCGTGTATTAATTCAGCCCTCACTTGCCTTCACAGAGTAATGTTAACTGGGGATTTGACCCTGACCAGCTCATCCTCTGGAAGCTGCAGAACCACATTTGAAAAAGGAGAGCACTCTGAAAGACACTAAGTTTAAAAAAACAATGTCATGGAAGAAGGTAGTTGGGTGGAGAGAGGACTGCCACAGAGGGACAGCTGTAAAAGGATTTACCCATTAGGCTACAGTACAGAATTCACATCGGAAACATGGGTACCAGTGTTTCATCGCAGAGAAAGGTTCTTAGATCCAAGCGAGTCCAACCACCAGACACAAAGCCCATGGAAACCAGGCTTCATGAGTTTTACCACCTGCAAATCTGCTTCTTATGTTACCTTTTCATTATTTCTTTTGATCAGTAAAGTTTGTCTCATGATGGTTACCCATGATAGTTACCATGAAAAACAGCCTTCCATTTAGGTTCTTCCTTACTGTTCTTTGAAACATTGTCCCCTGTGGGTGTCTAACACATCTTCCATCCCTGTTATAGTTGCTTACATAACTCTTTACTATTTTCAGCATTTTTAGTAGGTTTTGAAATCTATTTCTATAATAACACTAAAGTCCTGGCTTGGCAATTTGAAGAGCTTCCTTAAAATTCAGATAAATTATGAACTGTCAATGTCAATCTTGAGTGTGATCTTATCAAAAAACTTGAGGTTAATTAGGAAGGATCTCATCCTTCCAAATCCATATAAGCTTAACATAATAATTGAGAGTTGAGATCAATTACTCATGGCATGTCAAGGGTATGAACTTATATGGTAATGATTGAGTACTTGGATTGAATGCTCAAAAGTCAAGGTCAGAAAGCATGCCAAATGCACATTTAAAATTTCTTGGAGTCCCAAGTGGTGGGGGAGGTAATGAGATGAAAGTCTTATGTGTAGGACTAATAGCTAGGTTGTGTGCTGATCTGAACCTTTGAGACAAAATTCAGGAGACATTTCAATAGTAAATACAGAGAGGAGCTGTGAATTACTGAGTCTGAAACTGAGATTGACAATAGTTTAGAGGAATTTTCATTAAGTAATTCAGAAGTTCCATTTCACAAGCAGGTGTTTAGCCTTCCCAGTGGGTTAATAATTTGAACTAAAGTAAAAGTAAGGTACTCTGTCCCATATAGACCACGAGACATTCATTGTGTCACAGACTCACCTTCACATGATAACGATTGCCCCTTCCAAGTATGATCATGATATTCTCCAGTCCTTTGGAAACACACCCCGCTCCTAATTCAATCATATTGACAAGAAGAAAAGGAGACTCGTGAAGCAGTCCTGTTCACCCTGGGAGGGAACAACAAAAAAGACTGGAAGGAGATTTATCTTGGCTTGGGTTGTTTTTGTTTGTTTTAGTTTGTTTTTCTGTTTTTTTTTTTGTTGTTTTTTTTTTTTTTTTGTGTGTGTGTGTGTGTGTGTTGTTTTTTTGTTTGTTTGGTTGGTTGGTTTGGGGGTTTTTTTGGTTAGTTTGGTTTGGGTTTTTTTTGTTTGTTTTGTTTTTTTGTGTGTGTGTGTTGTTCTGGTTTGGAGTTTTTTGTTTGGTTGGTTTTGGTTTTGATATTTTTCAGGTCCTTGTGCTTTTTTTTGTCATTTTTTGTTTGTTGTGGTTTTTTTTTAAGAAAACCCCACAGCCTATAAAACATTGTCACCAATACTCTTGAAGGACCTGTGTCCCAGGTCAACCAGTGAAACAGAGTGTGGTCTAGGTGTGTGAGGATAAAACCCTCAGAGAGTTTTATGGCTACAGGAAGTTCAGCAACTCTGTTATCATGTGTAGGCTACTACAGCTAGAGCTTTTAGTCAGCTAACTACAGACTTGTGACCAAGTCACAGCATGCTGGCTGTGCTGATACAACTCCTGATTGTGTGTTTCCAGCCATACAGCAGAGGTTTACCTTTGTGTTTGCTGTGAGCTAGGAACACACAGTGGTGACACAGCTGGTGCCATGTAATTTGTCAAGGCACATCATGTGTTTGCACTGTAGGGAGAATGGAGAATGAAAGAAATCTGTGGTGGAGAGAAAGCGCTACATGTTTGAGAACAGGAATCAGGGATAAATGAGGAAAGGTAAGAAAAAAGAAAAAAGAAAAGTACTGTGTCAGGTAAGTGCAGGGGGGAAGTGATGAAAACATCCTGGTAACTTTATATGAACCAACTCTGAAGCAGCATCTGAGGAGATCTCCATCCTCAGAGGTATGCTTTCTGTTTCTTTTCGCCCCACAAATCTAGTTGCAGCATTAAATTCATGTCTTCATTTCCAAACCCATTACTTCAAACAATATAAATGCTTAAATATTTACAATAATACAAACTCAGTGAAAGCAAAGCTCTAAAAAGACTTTTGGATATTCAGACAATAAATTTATTAGGCTGCTGTGTAAAAGCCTATTTGAGAGCCTATATCCTTCTGGTATCATTATAAATCCTCAGTCTATAGCTTGGCTTGCTGAAAGCCTCAAGCAGGTCTTTATGAATATGTTTCTCAGAGACCCAGGTTACTCTACAGAATAACTGCATTTTCTTAACAGTCAGCTACTACATATAACTTTGTTATTCATATCCTCTGCAATTATTCTGAATCTTTAGTGATTATCTATGTCTTAGTGTCCTTTCTGTCAGTTCCTCCAAGCCAGAAGACATATTTTTGTCATCTACTAGCTCTGCAATTGCCAGCCCAGGGCTTGATTGGTTATTTAATGCCTGCAGAACAGTTTTTGAATGCTGTTCCACGCTAATGCTTGACAACTACAGTACTCATAACTACTCAGCACCTACATGAGGCTGTGTTGGACAGCTATTGCAATGATTCCCTGGCATTTTCCCTCAACATTAGTATCCATGCCTCAGAGACTTCTCCTACAGTCTCTGAGAGCCTAGACACAGATGTGATCTTGACATCCAATGGAGGAGGCACTGCAGTGTCAGTTTTAGTTTGACCACTGTGCTTGCCCATGAGGTTCCTGTGGGCACATCACTGTGATAATGACATTCTCCTAGCAGCAAAACAATGCAAAGTCTCTGGGCCTCCCTGAGACCCAATCTGCCATCACCAGCTGGTTTGACTAGGCCTACCTGCCATGTGGTGGATTGACCCTGGATGGACACTGGGTGCCCACCAAAGCCACTGTATCACACCCTGTCTCAGCTGGACAGGGAAGAGAAAATACAATGAAAGGCAGGGTAAGGACAGGGAGATATCGTTCAGCAATTACCATTACAGGCAAAGCAGACCGGACTTGAGCTGGATGTGACAGCAAGAGAACTGGACGCAAGAGACTTGAGGAAATTAGTTTCATTTATTAGCAATCAAGTCACAGTAGGAAAATAAAAAATAAATCTTGATACATCTTCCCCTCACTCCTCCCTTCTTCCTAGACTTAACTTTACTCCTGAATTCTCCATTTCCTCCCTGCCAGCAGCACAGAGAAACAGGGAATTGGGGGTTGTGGTCAGTTCATCACATGTTGTTTCTACCACCCCTTCCTCCTCAGGAGGAGGACTCCTCACACTCTTCCCCTGCCTCAGTGTGGGGTCCCTCCCACAGGAGACAGTTCTTCATTAACTTCTCCAACATGAGGCCTTCCCACAGGCTGCAGTTCTTTATGACATGTTCCAGCACGGTGTCCTCCACAGGCTGCAGGTGGATATCTGCTCCAATATAAATGTTCAAAGGCTGCAGGGGACAGCCTGGAACCCACGGTCTTCCTCATGTGCTACAGAAGAATCTCTGCTCTGGCACCTGGTGTACCTTCTCCACTCTTTCTTCACTGACATTGATTTCTGAGACAGAGTTGTTTCTCTCACACATTCTCACTCCTCTCTCCAGCTACAATGCACAGGTTGTTTATTTTTCCCTTAAATATGTTATGGCATAGTTGTTATATTATCACAGAGGCACTATCACTGTTGCTGACAGGCTTGGCCTTGGTCAGTGGTGGGTTCATCTTGGAGCCAGCTGGCATTGGCTCTATTGGACATGAGGGATGCTTCTAGCAGCTTGTTACAGAAGCCACCCTTATAGCAGTCCCTTTGCCAAAACCTTGAAAACCCAATCCACGTGTGGGCTACTGGAACCAGAGAGAGGTCACAGCACTTCTCTGCAAACTTGCCATTCACACTACAGTTATGTGCCAGTATATGTGATTCAAGTCAGGAGCTAATAATGCTCTGGAAAGATACAGCCCTTCTTATTTCCTTTAATAAGGTCAGTTGCAGGGTGGTTACAGTCTTTCCACATATTCTTTCCCTGGCATCCATTCCCATCATTTAAGAAACAAAGCCCTGTAACTCACCCCACAAACCCTTTCTGGCTTCCAGAGATACACCACAGTACAAAGAACCTAGAGATTTACATTCAAGATGAATATTTTGATACTAGCACTAATAGCAGAAGCGTGTTCCATGTTGTTACTTCTAGAGCAAGTTTTGACACTAGCTTAATAGTGGCTGACTCACAAATCAAAGACTGTCTTTGAGAAAACTTTCTGCAGGGATGATAGACAGCTAGCATGCTCTAAGGCATTTTCTTCTGCATTACTTGGCAGTAAGCCTGAGACAGTTTGAACAACACTGTGCACAACGTGCCCAACTCAGCCAAAATTCATTAATGGTCTTGTCTTCTCTTGCGCATTTTGTGAAGCACATTACTGCACCCCTGATGGGCAGCAGTTATGCTAAGATTAAAGATTACCAAATATCTTTAATGTACCAGTCAAATTATATTTCTCAGCTGTGTATACATTGGTAAATGTTCTGCTGCTTTACCAGATGAAGAATGAAGATGCAATGGCTGTTCTCCAGCTACTGAGCTTGGTTAAGGAATTGCTCTGAAAGAGGTTTCATGGGATGATAATTTCAGCAAAATGTGAGACAGTTGCTGAAAGATGCTCAAGTTCATGACTGCATTAACTCTAGTTGCTATTGAAAGACTCCTCCCTGGTGAACAACGTAAGACACATTCATCTTTGATCACTTTGAAATATATTTTTAAAGAGTTGTTCTGAATTTTGCCCTGTGAGTCCCACTGATCTGTGAGGCAATCACTTTAGTTAGAACTCCGTTCACAGTTATCTTGAGAGCACTGCTGACTCACAGCCTTAGACTGAAGGGAGAATGCACTGTTGTATTTGTGCTAAACTGGGTGTTACAAATACCCTTTCCTCCTTCGTGTACTTCCCTTTCTTTTTCAGTTTGTGGGAGTGTTCAAATAGTGCGATATTTCCTAACTGTTTTCATTGTTTCTGTATTGCCAAACAAAACCACCACTACCCTCTTTCCAGAAGCAGACTTCCCTATGTCAGCCAGTTCATGCTAAAGGAGCCTGAAGCAAAAGCAGCCTTCTCGATAAAGGCTAGTTGCCAGATTTTGGCATGCTAATTTGACCACTTTTTTCTAAATGCAAGAAAAAAAGGAAAACCACTTCTAAAACTGTCAGTTTGTGATACATTCCTACAGTGGACATTCATGCTTCTGCAACATACAGCATCTGAGCCACAAGCATTCGTATCCAAGGATCAACTGAGTAACCATAACAATGATGAGAAGAATATCAAAACCTAGTTAAAGGTGGTGAACACTCAGCTCAGCAGATGTAGGTAGGGATAATAGGTCACAATATGGAAGTAAGAATGAGGTAAATTTCAGAAACAGGAAGTGGATGGATTGGCCTTATGTAAGCTCTGTGCCTGCTAATACACAGGACAAAATAGCAGATGAACTGGGGGAGTGAAGAGGAGGGAGTACCTTCTGCCAGAGGGACTGGCTTTTTACCATTCTTACTTTTCACATTTTCACTACTGCAAATTTAGTGTCCCTCTGTCCTCCCATCTACAGTTTGGCTGGGGTGAGAAGTAACTACCGGAAACATTTGTTAGGAGGGTAACATAAGCCTACTCAATGAATCTATACTGATTAACATTGGTCAAGGCCATCCCTTAAGCATCATTCACACACAATGATGCTACTAGTGGTAAATAAGGAGAATAATTGAATGAGTGCTCAAATGCTATGAAAATGACAGATGAAAGCAGCCTCTGCTTGAGGTATCAGAGGAAATATTTTTGCCTTGATTGGCTAAATGATGGAAGAGATATATGAAAACCAGCTACAAGATATCTAAAGCAAAACTTGCCAAGAAGTGGACAAGATTCAAGAACAGACAAGTCAAGGGGACCTACAATACAAAAAGGATTTCAGCCAAATATGGGTAGCTCAAGAAGAGCCAGAAAGCATGACAGAGATTTTTAAAAACAGATTTGACAAGCATCTTCAATGCACACTGCCTTTGTCAGCAGCTGATAAGAGTCCTGTCAAAGCCAAGTAGCGACAGGCTTTCTTCATCATGCAAGCCAGAGGCATCTCCTCCCAGCATGACTAGGCTGAGACAAAGTGCCCATAGAGCTTATCAGGTTAATCAACCAGTTCCAAATGAGTTAGGTTTAAAGGACAAACATCTGGGGAAGACAGTGGTACTAAAATTTTCCTAAAGCAACCAAGCTAGTAAAGGAGGAACAGAGGAAATAAAAACATCATTGTTTTAATAATACAAGCATTTTGTGAGGGTTTAGATTTAAGAAACTTTCCCTGTGTTAGAGTAATTAATTAACAACAGAAGGCAAAAAGAATTAGTTGGGATTAGTAGCTGCACTCACCAGTCAATCTGGATTTGTGCATGAAAGCAACAACCAAGATGCAGTTTAAAAATTGTACACAAGATGGCATGAGGATGCTCCACCAGAATTAGTTTAGTATTTGGTGCACCAGCCCCAATGCCCTTATATGACTCTTCTGTTGGAAACATACGAGGACAGGAGCTTAAAGAATAAGCTGTTTACTCAGAGCTGTACCATGGTTAACAAACATACATACAGTAACATCCTGAAACTACCTTGACCTTTAACCAAGATGCTCTGCTGTGTTTGAGAAACCCAAGCTCATCTTTTGCAAGCACAGCTAACCCCAACTTGTTTTTAGCCTATAGGCTTAAGAATGCCCTGCTGAAAGTAGAACCATGGGATATGTTAGGCAGTCTTGAATGTGAAAAGCCTTAATTTATATATTGCACAATTATTAATGATCTCATGAAATCATTTTGAGAATCAAGTACAGCAAAGACGACATAAAAATAATTGCCTCCTATGCTAGGATTAAATTTGGAAAATAAAATAATGAGCATCTGGAAACACAAACAAATTTGCTGAAACAAGAAAAAAAAATGTACAAAAGAGTCATCTTTGACCACAGACAGAGTGTCAAAACAAAGCCTATTGTAGTGCTCCTGCTAAGCTCAGACAAGAACCACAGATTCACACAGAGCAGATGATGCTAAGCTCAGACAAGAACCAGATTCACACATTGATCAGACCTTCCTGAACCTTAGAAAGCACCTCTGAGCCTTCTCTGCTCCAGGCTAGAAGTTATCCTCCTGTTATCTCAGTCCCTCCTCATATGACAGATGCTTGCTCCAATCTGTCTGTCTCTCTTGTATTGGGCAGACCCAGCACTCCAGATTTATCTCACCAGGACTGAGCAGATGCAAAAAGATCATCTTTCTACCTGCTGGCAATGCCGGTCCTAACACAATGTAGAAGGCTGTTTGCCTTCTTCGATGAAAGGATGCATTGCTGGCTCATGGTCAGGTTGGTGGCCAACAATATCCAGGTATCTTAATTAAACAGAGATGCTTTCCATCTGGTTGGCTTTTCACCCTGTTCCTCCCCAGATGCAGTACTTCTGTTGAACTTCATGAGATTCCTATTGGCCCATTTCTCCAGACTGTCGAAGTCCCTCTGGATGGCAGCACAACTTATGAACAGCTCCTCATAGTTTTGTATCACCTAGAAACTTGCTGGGTGTGTACTCTGCCCCATGAATCCAGGTCATTAATGGAAATGTTAAACAGCATTGGACCCAGGACTGACCACTGGAGTACACCACTAATTTAATGACTGGCCTGCAGCTGGACTTTGCACTACTGATTACATGAAAGAAGAATGCACCAGCAAGCAAGGGTAAGTATGGCAGTCAGTGCTGGTAAGTCAGCATTGCTGGTACTTAGGAAGCATTTCTGAGAGACACTTGTTTTTTTCCAGTCATTGTTTCAGGGAGGAAGACACCTGAAAAACACCTGAACATAATGCCCTCAAATATAACTTATGTCAGAACAGATGTGATAAAGTTAAATAACATCAGGATTTGTTAAAAAAAAAATAAAAGAAAAATAAAAAAAGATGCAAATGCAATGTGCCACAAATACTGAATACAAGCATGTAGGGACTTTCTTTTATCTCAGAAGATGATAAGCTTTCAACGGAAACAAGTATGTCCTCTATAGTTTTAGGCAGTAATAAATTTGTTGGTTATTCACCAGATAGTCGTTTTCTCCAAAAACGATTATCACTATAGTCAGATTAAATGACAAGACTTGGAGACCTCAGGAAACATATGGATTTTATAATAAGAGCAAAAACATCAAGTGACTTATTCACATTTAATTCCCACTAAGGGTTATAAATTTAATAGAAAAAATAAGGTTATTAACTACGGCAACATAATTTTCCATGTGCATCAGTGAACTGTGTAAAACATCTGAAGGGAAACTTGTTACAGAGGAGATTGCAGGCTAGATACATCGAGAAATTTTGTGCTGTCCTTGCCTACCTGTCCTTTAATCAGCTCTGCTTCACACCACTGACACATAGAAGTGTTGTTATTTAATCAGTTTGGAAATATTTGTAAGTTGAGATGAAGGTAAGGAAAATTTGTAGTTAGATCAGTACAACAGAAAAGTCAAGAAAAGAAGGATGAAAATGAAACTGTAAGGCAAAAGCACCTTTACCTACACCATTATATTCACTGCCCTTAACAGTGTAAGTTCAGAACACCTTAACACCCTGCACTTGCAAGTGTGTTGTGAAATTTAGACCTCCATGACATTTGGACACTGGTGACAAAGCCAGTTTATGGAGCTCCCACCTCCCTTTCCATTGCCTCTATTCTCATACCTAGCTCATACTTATTCCCCAAGTACCCAAGATATGCTGATACAAAGGTATGTTTCTAAGGCCTCTCTAACCTAGAACCAAAGAGGGTCATTTCACTTGATCCTGAGAAACTGTAGCATCTGTCCTACCTGTACTAAGGGGTGAGTACTAAGGAAGAGCCAGGGAAAGGCAGGGTCTCCTTGAGTATTGACTACATTTGTGAAACTACACCTAAGCATCAACAGGCCATGCTGATCACAAAAATCTGGTCAACAAAGGACTTCAGCTAGCAGGTGTCAGCTCAGCTTTAAGAGGCAACTAAAGTAAGACTCAACCTAAAAAGTCAACCTTGCAGTTGCAGGTGTTGGCAGTAGGCCCTTGGACTCTGTACATGGAAGAAGGGCACATTGAATCAGGAAACATTCCTGCAAACATGCAGGGATTTAGGCATCCCACCCTATTGCCTTTCAGGGAAAGCACCACAGTCTTACTTGTGCTGCCAGGAGGAGTATGATCTAGTCCTTATTTCCCTTTCCCTCAGTTAGCTTGACTAGAGTACATCTGTGGGATGTGGGAAACCCCTGTTCAAATCTCCTCTCTAAATGGAGTGGGGATTGTAACCTCAATGATCTCCCTGAAGATGACATCACCACTGACCTTCACTTATTTTTAGACAGGTTGTTGTCAGTCTCACTTGTCCATTTTGTACAGAATACTCAAATATTTCCTGAGCCAAGGGCAGGGTTAGGTTAACACAGTCACTGTGCAGCTCTGAATACCAATCTTTGCCAAGTGTTTGCCTCAGATGAGAAAGTCCCTCTCTAAGTCAAGCCTGACATGACATAGGCTATTACCTAACTGTTTCTGTAGCTTAAAGCACATGTATTGCTACCAACCACAAACTCCCACTCTCTGAAGTTATCTGGGATTCGGAGTACTACTGAGGAATCTGTTAATCTGTTATTTGACTTCATACTTGTCTGAAGATTAGACATTACCCAATGGTTAGATTGAGAAAGGTAGCAATCCAAAACTTAGAGAAATTTCTGTGTCATACGCTTACCAATCAAAACAGGATGACAAGACACAACTAGAACAAACGTTTCTTAAGAAACACACATTATATTTGAATAAAGCTGTACTTTAATAGAATACAAGCTCTAGCACCTCAATGTCCTTCTTGAGGTGATGTCCCAAACCTGAACACAGAATTCAAGGTGCAGCCTCACCAGTGTCGAGTACAGGGGGACAATCACTTCCCTAGTCCTGCTGGCCACACTATTTCTGATACAAGCCAGGATGCTGTTGGCCTTCTTGGCCTCCTGGGCACACTGCTGGTGCATGTTCAGCCAGCTGTCAACCAACATCCCAGGTTGTTTTCCACCAAGCAGCTTTTCAGCCACTCTTCCCCTAGCCTGGAGCATCGCAGGGGGTTGTGACAGAGAGGCAGAACCTGGCACTTGGCCTTGTTGAACCTCATACCATTGGCCTCAGCCCATAGATCCAGCCTGTCTAGATCCTTCTGTAGAGCCTTCCTACCCTCAAACAGATCAACAGTTCCCACTAAATTGGTGTCATCTGCAAACTTCCTGAGGGTCCCTTTGATCCCCTCATCCAGACCATTGATAAAGATATTAAAGATAACAAGCCCAAATACCAAGCCCTAGGAAACACCACTTGCGAGTGTCCACTAACTGGATTTAAGTCTGTTCACCACCATGCTCTGGACCCAGCCATCTGGACAGTTTTTCATCAAGTGAAGTCTATGCCCATCCAAGCCATATGGATAAGCAGAAAAACAGAACAAGGTGGGGGAGAAGGGGGAGGGAAGCATAGAAAGATTGATACCTTAGGGTTAGCTCCCAGAAACCACTGCTCTCCAAGGCTGCTCCTGGTGGAGGACAATGCAACTTGTATTATTGTAGCCTGTTGTCCCTTCCGTAGCATGGGAAAGCCCTTTAGACAACTTGCTTCATTTTTTTTTTTTTTTCTAGTTATCCTGGTAATTCCCAAACTTTCAGCTTAACTTGATTCAATTAGTCCTTCAACTCTAGCATGAAGATCTCCTGTCTCTTCACACCCTTTCCAGTCACTGAAGTACAGACTCAGGTGTTTCCCTTTCCTCCCTAAAAAAGCATATTGTCCATATCCCTCACATGCAATCTCTGTTCCAGCTCTTCCTTTCCAGCATCAATCAATACTCCTGAAGTCTGGTCTTCTCCTAATATTCAGAAGTAAGTAGGAAACAGCAGTTCAGAGGAAATTTCTACCTACTTCTCTTTATGGCTCCTCTGCCCTGGCAACTAGATAAAATAGGATCATCTTGATTTGTCTTTCCAATGCTAGTTCCTAAATGTCTGGCTATCTCCACCAAAGCTGTTTCTTAATTCCTTGATTTTGCTGTCCTTCTCTGGAGAATCTTTGAATGTCTCTCTTACTTATATTTGCTTCTGACTCTTCCGCCCTTTCTCTTTGGAAAGAGATAATACAATTCTTCTTTCTGAACTACATTTCACCCATGACAGTCCTTCCACTTGGAGCCACTGTCAGATCTTCTCCCTGCTGAACATTAGAGCCATGGAACTCAAGTTCCAGTGACTGCTAGTCATATTTTCAGTGCTTTATTTTAAAACGTCCACAACATGGACTGTCTACCACAGACTCTAGAATCTCTAAAGGAAATTCTATTAGGAGACATGATCAGCAACTTAGGCAGAGTCTACTCATATAAATTAGTCACCTAGACTCACTTAAAATCAATGGCAAAAAAAAAAAAACAACACAATGGTTCAGCATCAATTCTTCTCAGCCAGAAATAGATATCTAAATATGATTAGGTAATTTGCACCCTAAAAGCCCTTGTTTACCACTCAAAAAAAGGCACTGTACAGTGACTACCTTAGATTAATTCCTCAATACTACAGATATCTATAGAGGTAAATAAAAAATGTCAGCCAAAGTAACCCTAAGAGAAGAGGAGTTCTACCTCCATCATCAGCATTTTCTCTTTTAGGTGACTGATGATCTTATTTCATATTCTTTATTTGTTCAGCTTTCCATACACTTGCAGAAATGGTAGAAACATTAAAAATATCTTAATTGTTCAAGAAGAATAGGGATGCATTTTTCATAATTGTTTTTTGCCTTCTTTTCAACTATCTCTGTACACTCCTGTATATGCAACACTGGTTGAGTACTTGTAAACACATTCACTGCTTTATTTTATGTCTTTATAACAATCTTTATTCACCAGCAGATGTTGTGTCATGTGAGTATAGTAGATACCCATCTGTCCCACATACATTTCTAAAACAGAAAAGTCAAAGGCTGAGTGCTCCCACCAGTGTGGATACACAAGGTCATTGCTAAGATGTACTACTGTTATTTTTAAGCAAACACATTTAGGCATAAAAGCTGATTACAAGGCAATTATGTAAAAAAGCCTATATTAAGTCTAGATGCTTTGCAAATACAAGATTTTTACAGTGCAGATATAACTCAGTTCCCAAAGTCACTGTGAGTTTCACCAAACACTTCTTGAATGATCAGAAGCCAGAAAAATATGACCCTTGAGAGAGCATAGAGAGAACTGGATTTGTTTAGTCTAGAGAACTGAGACTAAGAGGTGACATGATAACAGCTTTCTAATGTGTAAAAGGTTGCTACAGAAAAGGAAGGAAATAAACTGTTCTTCTTATCCATTGTGGAGAGGACAAAAATTAATGAGGTTAAGTTACACCAAGGAAATTTCAGTTTGACACTAGGAAAAGCTTTCCTAAGTGTGAAGACAGACTGCCTGTGCTGGCCATGGAGTCCTCATGCTGGCAGTCTTTAAGAACAGGCCTGACAACACATCTGTCAGGGTGGTTCAGGTAGGACTAATCCAGTGTCAGGGCAGGGGGAAGGACCCTTTCAGATCTTTTCCAGCTCTGTTTTCTATCAATTTGAAACTCATTGAGATGCAGCATTAAGCCAAACCTGATTATCTGCTTGGAAAATCTTACTATGCCTTTTATTCATATATCAACATTATCACATTTTATTAATTAGCATATTTCATCAGACAAATACAAACCTGGCTGCAATACAAAACTAAAACAGCTGCCACAGGGGAGCTACCTGTTTGATGAACACGGAACAATGCATGTCCATGGAGCTCAGCAGCTCTCAGACTACTTGCTTCCCTGCTGGGGATGCTTAGAAAGCTTGTCTAGGCTGTCAGATAAGAGCTGCTGTCCCTGAGAAGATATATAATTCTCAGATGTTATTATGAGATCCCCTTCTTTAAAATCCACATGATGCTCTATCTGTGTTCTTTATGGTCTCCAAAAATCATTTGGAATTTCCATAGCAAATTTCCTTAAAGTTGAAGGCAAATATGTAGTACAAAACAGATTATTTACAGTCATATGAATATCAGTTTGTAGTGTTCCTTGTTTTGTAGTCATCTCTGTCTGGTTTTGAAGGGTAAAATAAAACACTCTTTATGCCAGGCACAGCAAAGTGCTCTGAATTCAGAGTGAAATGTTCTACTGTGTCTTTTCTTAAGAAATGGATCACATGCAACTCAGTGATAGAAATACTGTGTCTTAACCTAATTTTATAATGCAACCAGACTGACCTCTCCTATACACAGTAATTGAGGGGAAAAAAAAAAAAAAAAAAAGCCTACAACAGACTAAACAGAAGCTACCCTAGTTTTTAATCAATAGTCCTATTCCCACTGGCTATGTATTTCAGTTCAGAACATTGTAATTAAATATAGTGATGAGATGCATTTCTTTATGAATGAAGTCCCTTGCTTTCATCTCTCTCTGTATATATATTTAAAAAAATACACTATGAAGTATTTGCTGCTAAAATCCTATCATGACAAGTCAAAACAAAATGAAAATGTAAGGACTCTTAAAATTTGTCAGAGAAAATTCTGCTAATTCTGCCAATGAAATACTTTACTGCTGTGTTTTTAGGGGGGTTTCAGAATGTTGGATTAGTAGTACTGTTCAGACAAAACATTAAATATTATAAAAATGTTATAAAATGCTACTTAAAATAAAATTCAAAAGCCTATACATAATTGATGTCACATTCAACAAAGTGGTTGCACCGATTTCCTCTAGATATACATACAAAAGTAAGGTGAATGGGGTTTCAGGCCTCCATAGATCTTTCAAACTTATTTTTGTTTGAAATATGGAGGCTTAAAATAATTAATAAGAATGTTCAAGCCTAAACAGTTATACTGGAAAGTTCACATACAGCCTACCATTTTGCCCATAGGCAGTTAATGAAATTGTAATTAGAACTACTATTGCTTAGCAATTGCAGGCACGGAAGTTCTAAAAGATTTAGGAAACATAATTGCATTTCTCATAAAGTTTCACCTCTTTGTGTTAATAGGTGGAACTATGATTTTTTTCTTAGAAGAGAAAAGAATCCTTGGCGTTTTTGCTATTTAAAAGGGCTAAAAAGCCATATGAAGGTGCTATGAGGACAGGAATATCCTCATTCTAATCTTCAGTGATTAGAAGCATATCTACAGTGGTTCTGCTTTGCATAAGAATATCCTTTTGTCCTTGACTTTATCACAGACTAAGTTAATGGGCCAAATGCATCTATTGACTAAAATGGTCTTACTCCAAGGATAAGTTTGGCTTACCGTACAGAAAGATGGTTGCAAGCAGCCTAGAGAATTGTAATAAAAAAAACCCTACATTCTGGCACCACCTCTTTAAAATGTTGCTTGAGGTAGATACATATTCAATGTCAAATGTGCAAATTAGAACAAACAGTTGCTGTTTTCAAACTATTACTACTTGGTCTAGTAAGTGATACACTGATTTACTTATTTTTTCAGCTCTAAAGCTCTCAGAGCCAAATATTTCTTACTGATTCTTTAAGTATGACATGCACAGTAGTATCCTATGCATTCACAGACAGATTGCAAAAAGGAAGTGAAATGAATAGCTTTTCCCAAAATTAGAGACCTTGTAGGCTGGTTCGTGCCACACCCAATATTGCTTTAACTATACTGCAAATTAAATGGCAGCTTTTACCAGACGTGTCCCTTTAGAGAATTCAGACAAATCTACCTTTGTGTTCACAGGTACCTCTGCTGAAAATGCTTCAGTATTCTTTCACAATGGAAGGTTCAAAACTGACAGCAATGCCAGCAACAGCTGCTTATACTTTAGAAAAGAGAAGTGTTTAGGTTATTTTTTTCCCTACTCTATTAGTAACAAAAGAACCAATGGATATTAGGTTCCTTATTAAAGACTAATGCAGCATTTAAGCAGATACCTAACTTAGAATGTTGAAGCCTCTATTTGTTACTTGTGACTCAGCTTAAGATTTTGTATGAAAGATGGGAAGTTCAGAAGGAGGTGTTTTCTTCTTTAAAAGGAAGAGAAGCTGTTTCTGGAAAGAGTTTGCAGAAGAATGCCTTACAGGGTAAAAGCAGCATCCGAGAAAGCTTTTAGTTACATGGATAAGGGCAATCCTTTGCTCACAATGCCAGGCCTGTTCAGTTGTAACATGAAATGTGCTACATATCTCAGAGGGAAAGCTGATATAGAAGATCATCTTATGGCAGAATCAGTTTTGCTGAATGGACAACCAAGAGACTTCACCAGGTCTCTCTGAGATCTGGAAAATCAAATGAGGCTGTGTTGTGCCGTAATAATGCAAATGGCAACTGTAATTCTTTTTGCAAAACCAGGTTTGTATCACACAACAGTGACACACTAAAGCTCTTGGCAAAAGAACAAGTGAGCTACCACAATATTATTTCTTTTGATAAATATAAAGGTTTATAAAATATATATAGTTTGTTTACTATATTGTTAATAGATTTTAAAATACTAATATTTTTAATAGCAATTCATTAATTTATTGAGGCAGGGGAACCAGAAATAAAAGTCACACACAGTCCCTAGAGATGCTACACCCTGGCTGTATCTCTGTTAAAGATTTTAGATCACAGTGCACAGCAGTTCAACTCAAACTCCTTGGAAAAAAAGACTTAGGTGGACCTAAGAGAGGTCAGTGAGCAGGAGCTGGGCTAATAAATGTACCTTAGAGATCAGACTGATGAGATATATTCCAGGATGCTACATAGATGCCTTATGCTTACATTTTAAAGCCAAGACACAGAAAGGAGACAAAAAAAAACATGTGAGAGAGAGAAAAGATGCCTTACACTGAGAGAAAATTTAGTCTCTTTTTTCTTATCCAAAAGACCAGGAGCTGATCTGATTGCAATCACTCTACTGGGGAGAAGGTCCTTGTAGCTTAGGGACTCACCAATTTAGGGAAGTAAGACATAACAACAAAAACAAAGGCTAGGATCTTAAGCCTAACTAATTCCAGTTAGGAATAAAGAACATACTGTTAGAAGTAAAATCAGTGAGCACTCTGATAGATTCTCCTTCTTCTTCTGATTCCTTTGGGAAAACATTGGTTGCCCATATAGAAGATATTCTTTATTTAATATGAAATATTGGGCTTGTATCAGAGAACATTGTGTGGCCCACGTCAGACAAGAGCATTGAGGTGAATGTGCCTAGACCTATTCAGCTACCCTAAAGCCTAAAAATGATCAAAACCACCAGGTATTATTAAAATATAAAAAATAGAACAATTAACTTTTTAGATAGAGAAAAATCTCAGCCATTGAGGAGGGTATTAGAAGGGTTTACCAAGCATTCCCTCTTTTGTCTGTGCTGTCCTTGCATGCAGGTCCTGCTTTCAGTCTTGATTTTGGTCACTCAGTGTTTTTCTGAGTGGTGCAAACCTTGTGCAGCCATGCTGTTGCATGAGAAAATGTTTCAATTCATCTGAAGAGAGCTCAGTGGATGCTCCCTCCGGTCAACCTCCCTGGGACTGTCTACTGTGGACCAGGTTCAGCTGTTCATACCACCAAGAGCAAGCATACTTTTCTTGCAGAGTTTCAGTCCAGACAATTAAAGGAATATAATTCACCTTTGAACAAAGTAAAATACATACATTTATGTATACACTCACATGTGTATGGATATTAGACTATTTGTATAGTTCATATACTACTATATATACATGTGTGTGTATACTCATGCAAGTACACACACCTTTGATCATCAAGAGAAAAGCCAGATGAGACTTATCATTCAGGTCAGACCAAAAGGTCTAAGGGTCTCTTCTGGCTTTGGTTTCTGAACTCAACTGTAATTTGCCTCCCTATACATCAAAACTTTGTGAAAATCATTGCAGCTTGAGTGAGAAAAGAGAAGGTTTTTTTCTAATAAAAAGGTTTTTAAAAAAACTGCTGCAAATTTCTTCAAACCAAGGATTCCATTTGTTAGTACCTATTGTTACATGGGACTGCTGTGGCAGATCTGCCAGTATTTGATTAGATAAATCTGAATAATTCCCATGTCATCAGATATTGCTTAATGCATAAGCAGGCTTCACCATGCCTTCTTATCATGTAGTTTAAATTCAGAAATAAACACAGATAGTCTCTAGTTCATAAGTAGTAGGAAGAGGAGAAGGTAGATCATCTGAGCACTGCTGCTTACAAAATGAATTAAAAAGACCCCTCTGTTAGCAAACAGCAGCAGTATGTAGTCACTCCTCAGTGGAACAGCCAGTAAAGGAAAATGCTATGCACACTTTGCAGGACTATATATATATCGAAACTTGTATACAGCTATCCTCTCTGGAACCCTGAAACATTTTTTGTTCCATTGTCTGATCAGAGTGCTGCCTCTTCTGCTTACTTCCCCATCAGAAGATGGCATTTCCACTGAAGCATGAACCTGCTTTCGCATAACAAATGTTCCTGGATATTTCTCAAAATGTGTCACAAAGAGAACATCCTTTGTCTACTCCAATTATATCAGCATTGTTCCCTTCTTCTAGCTGTCATTTGAATATCTTCTCTTTTCAGCCTTTCTGCTAAGCATTAAGGCCTTTCTTCCTGAATCATTACATTTGTGTCTGATCATAGAAAAAAGTCACTATGCAACATGATGAAGAAAGAGGGGGGTTGCCATTTTCTTACCTTTTCTTACATCTCTTACCTGGAGAGAGGATCTGATCCTTCATTATTAAGGGATCAAAGGTCTTCCAATGACTTAATCAGAATTTTTAAGTCAAAAAGTGAATACAGGCTGAGACCATAAAGCTGCGTATTCATTATTAGTCAGCCAAGCAGAGTTTGGTATTCAAGGTACCTGCTGGAAGAGTTTTATCTGCCCTAGTACTCACAAACACTTGGAGTAGCCCAAGATTGCCATGTAACAATGAAGTCTTATTTACAAATCCATTTCAGTCTCATTTACACTGAATTAATTCAGTTAACTCGGTTACCAGATTTATTAATTTATTTTTTATTTAAATGGCAAGCCAAGCCTTGCTGGCACAGTACTCTTCAGGATGAAAGGCTTTGCAACTGCAATGCCATGACTATTTCATATTAGTCTAGACTGCTGACATAGGGCTGGGGAGTAGAGAGAAGGTGATCTGGCCACCACAGCAATCATTTTCCTATATAGGGAGGCTACTTGCAATTTTTCTTTTCTCCCCCTCTACACACATTCATTTGAAGAACAGCTGTGAGAACTTGAGAGTATTATTGGCTTTTTCACCACACACCACTTCAGTTTACTAACTCTAGCCCCTGAAATCCCCTGCTGTGGGGGTAACAGCAGTCCTCCTGGCAGAAGGGCTGCTGTAGCTTGCAGACTCACAGAGCTCTGCAGAGCTATGCGACAAAGAAGGAGAAGAGAGAAGCAGGAATAACTAACTCTTCCATACATCCTCATAACCCACATCCCTCATATGAGGAAGGCTGAACAGCACACAGTTTTTTAGGGTCATCCCACACAGCTGAGTCCAGAGGCCTAGAACAGACTGTCTCCCCTGTGTGGAAATCTCTTTTTCCCTGATCCTGAGATTTTAATGTACCTCTTAAGACCCTTGTTTTTACACAGGTCACAATCACCACACAGGGACGCCTCACCATCTGTATAGGCTGAGAAATGGCCCATGTACCCCCATACACTGTGGGGAAAGATCTTTTCCTGCACCAGCCATGGGGGACACCTCACAATACGGTATGTGGCAATGCAAGCTTCAGAGCATCTGCATGGACCTCCCAGGGCCCCTCAGTACACACGTCATAGGCGCTGCCACACTTTTTCTGCACCGCTGATAGCCCTTCAGGCTGCAGCCTCAGGCCCTCTGTTTCATCCTGGTGCACCCTGACACAGGACAGACCTGTAGAAAAACAATGGGAAGGTTTATTTAACCTGTTTTGAAGCCAAGGTTCAGAGGTATGGGTGCAAGGACTGGAAACAAAAAGGCTACAGGAAAACCAAAATACAATCTTGCTTGCATTGCTTTCTACTCAGTAAAGATATTCACCCAGCAGCCTTGGGCTGCTGATCACTTATTTCCATATGCTTCCTCAATTCTCATCTCCTAGTCTAGATTATATCCTTCAGTACCTTTTTTGATGGCTTTTTCCTGGAGACTTACACCTCAGAGACCCCTTCACATGCTTTCCCTTTTTGCTTTATTTCAGATTAAGTGCCCTCCTGCAGGCTCACGTGACTAATACATATCCAGAAGAGCCTTTGAGCTCAAAAGCATCTCATATCTCATGTACTACGAACTGTATGTATTGTCCCTGTATTTTGTCAAACATTTGCAGACACAAGACTGAGAGTCTTGATGAGATGTATCTCAAAACAGATGGCTCCCTATGGCTCAAATTTCCTGTTAGTTTTCAAAGATTTCTAGAGAAGCCAAGTACGTAGTAGGTATTGCATAAACTCGGTTATTTCCGTTTGAAATAAAAGTATCTGCTTTAGACAGCATGCATTTAATAATACTTTAAGGTCTAAATTGTTTCAATTATCAAGTTATCTCATATGTGATTCCTATATTCAGAAAGCTTTCTTGTGTAGCTATGAGCTTATTTCCTTTTTTCTTTTTTTTTTGTTTAAACTCCTGAAGCATTTCCTATATTTAATTAAAATAAAGAACATGTAACAGCTCCTCTGTGTGACATATTTCTCTAACATCCTGCTTTAGAACTAAAGTGTGATAGCACATACTCAATAAAAGACCTTTTATTGATCAGTTTTGCATTGTAAACTCTGAAAAACTTTTCTGAAAGAAGGTAGGAGAAAGTGAAATCTCCAGAATGTTAAAGGTTTCAGGCTTTCTAGAAGACAAATTATTTCCTGAAGCTGCACGTTTAGAAAAAGGTCCTTTTCACCAAAAGATTTAGACATCAGTAAAACCAACTCTGCATCACATTTCCTGTACTGCGAAGGTTATGATACAGCAGCTAGAATCAACATACAGTCAAACTGCAAATTAGATTACAGAGCTGAAAATAATTAAGCAATAACTGTAGAGGAACAGCGTATTTCCTGGGACTTAATGACCTGCTGGGAGGAGCTGAGGTCTTTAATGTTACTTTCAGCTAAACATCATGAAGAAAACTGCTACAGTATATTTTTTCCTGGCCCTTGCATGTACAGAGGGCAATGCCACTCTGTTGCTACTCCCAGAGAATTAATGTGCACAGCGCTAGTCAATCACATTCATTTATTTTCCACCAGATGCAGTCTAGGGCATGCAGGTCCCTGTCTATGGCAAAGTAATTTGAGATGAGACAACAGAAAGACGACTGTCTTGGCCAGTTTCTCTTTTGTAGGGACTGAAGGACTAAATCATCTGTCCTCTGAAAGCTTTCTGCTGCATGACATGGGTGACTCCAATCAACTCTTCTCCTCTGTACCAAAGAAGTCCCACTGCCTCTTCCCCAGGCACATCATATGGCCTTTCTCTCAATCCCGTATTCTCCAGAAAGCTTCATACTTGCCTTCCCAGCTAGCCCTATCCCCTTCCTTTCTCATACCCTCTCACACTGGCAGCTCCCTGCTCGCTGTCCAACTTATGCAAGGCAGGCAGGGCTTTCCTGTCTCCTTTGCCTCTCTTCTTGCCTCTCCCAGAAGGTTCTTGGTGGTAATATCCACACTTATCTCTCTTTTTGCATCTCCTCTGTGGGTTGCACAGGTGAGCATATCCCCTCTGATTGCTAATCCATACCCAGTATTCCCACCTCAGAGAGTAAGCAGTAAGCCAGATGGATCCAATTCCTTTCTTGTGTTTGCAGCAGAACTGTATTTGCATTTTCAGCAGAGAATGGTATGACAGAGGAAGACATAGCTAAGAAACAATATTTATTTTCTCTTCTAATTTTGTTGTCATTTATAGTTATTTCTGTACAATGGCTGGAAAGCAGATAAAATGTATACCTTGTTTTGGTTTGGTTTTGTGTGTGGGGGGTTTTTTTTAAGTAAACAATGTCTCATGCAGCTCCAGTTAATGTCAATGAAAAAAAACTACCTAGCATGCCAGCAAGAATAAGACTCCACCCCAACATTAATTTTTTATCCCTAATCAAAATAGAGTTATTTGGCACACTTAATGAGCTACAGCCATCTCTTGTGCAACCATGCTGGAGTCAAGGGAGTCACACTGGGAATGGATTTGGCCCATTCTGTGGAAAACGGAGCTCAAAGGGCAGGGTGACCTGATTTGCAGTAAGAACGTAAATACAAGTCATAGAGGTTTTTTTGGTTTTTTTGTTTTGTTTTTTTAATCACTGAACTGCAGAATAGTAATCTAATTTCTAGACCTGGGGTTTTGTTCAATGAGACTCAGTAACGTGAGCCCAAGATTTTCTGCTTACTGTATAACAAATCAGTAATATAGTGCACTTTGAAACACAGATCATAATTTCTTTTTACCAAATTATTTTTATCATAAAATCAATATTATTAAGTATTGTTTACACACCCAGATGTACAAAGTGCTTCACAAACTGGTAGAACAAACCATAGAACAGAAATGTCATTGCCTACTGCTAAAATGCAGCCACTTCTCTAATGAAAACCAGCAGCTGTTAACACTGCACAGCTGTACCAGACAAAAGCTTGGGGCATAAAATGAAGATGATGACTCTACTTATACAAAATTGCAAATGAAGTGTAAGTAGGTAGAAAGCATGGTAATAATACAAATACAGAGAGTAATACACTGCCACTCTCTTGCCAGAAGCGGGAGATTGTACTTACAAGGACATCAGTCTTATCCCAAACCCCCGCAGATCTTCGCCAACTGATGTCAAAGGCAGTCTTCAGCTTTGCACTGCTGTAAAGAGAAGGTCACAGTATCTCGTCTGCCAACTGCATCTTCTTTTTAAAGCACCTCAAACTTTTCCTGGGAGGACCTCCTCAACTTGGTGCCCTTAATCCGTGACTTCTCACAATTCAGTGCTGCAGAAGATCACAAAAAATTGGTTTCTCATGAACAAAATATGCTTCTCATCTGCCTCTTAATGCCAGCCTCTTCTTTCACTGGTTAATTTGGATGTTTAATGGAGAGGAGACTGATGGCGCCTCCTTCTCATATTCCCCTTGCCCTCTCCCTCCAAAGGAAAATTAATTGCTCAGCAACAGTGACAGCATAAAGGACAGAATCTGCCATCTTTCTTCCTCATGAAATCAATTACCTTAAAGTAATATAGCTAGAGATTGAATTAAATGTTGGCATGGATGTTAGCATATATGTACTCTAAATGCCCAATAAATACATAATGCTTCATCCTTCAGTTGAGAGCCCAGGCCTTATTTCTGACATCATCAGTGTCATATCAGAAAAGAGGATTCTTCAGTAATTTCAACACTTTCAGGTTGCTGGTTTGGGGTTTTTTTGAAACTGAAAAAGTATTTTTCAGCTTCAGTAGTAATAGCAGCCTGCTCTATGAATGACTAAAGTTTGCATTAGCATGTGCCATCTTCAGATTACATAACATGGTATTTTTCCTGGCTCTCTTCAGATCACAATTGACATAAAAAACTGTCAATAGTCTCATAAGAGAAGAAAATACAAAAGCACCGTAATGTTTTCATCATCAGAGGCATAAGCTCCTTAGACTTTCTTGAAATGTACAATACTCCTTTAAATTCCCTCTTCTTCCCTCTCCAGTGGCCTCAAAGCCCCCAGAGAGACCTTGGCCTCTCTCCATCTCACCGACAGATATCCCCATAGTTGGTGGTACTTAGCCAATAAGTAGCCTGTTAAAAAATCAGCTTGTCACAGTAACAAGAAGAAAGTGAAAATTTGCCTAAGGCCCATGTGATGGATGTCCTTGGGTCTGTCTGGCTGCAGTGAAGAAAATGCCTTATAGACAAAAAAAGAAAAAGGGGCAGCAAGGATGCCACACCAGCAGGTGAGAGCAAAGGTTTTTGTTTGCTGTCTCCCAGGGACAGGATACAAAGATATACATTTCTCTATGGGTTTTGTTCCCCCCTCCCTTGTTTATGCACCTCCAGCTGACCTGATTATGTCAATGCCTCCTGAAACTCATAACAACTTCTCCCTATTGCAGTGACACTTCTGATGAGAGCAGCGTTGAGCTGACCTGGAGAGCGGTGGCAATTCCTGGAACTGGCTGCAGCTCCTGTGCCACCATCAACTTTACAGATCAGGATTTGGTATCCTAAAAGGAGAAAATAGCGGTACACTCGAGAGTGCGATGCTGTGTGCATCGCCACCGGGGAAATAAGGCAGGCACAGCATGGTCCGAACAAATTTTCATACAGTGCTTTCAGCATTCTTCCTTTTCCTGTTTCCTCCTTGGGGGAAGGCTGTTTACATTAGGTATATCAGTGATAGAAACAAAGCATCAAGTTTCCTATGACTTTAAAATTACCCCTCTTCAGGGAACAGGCTAGTTGTAAACAAGAACATCTTATGGCACAACACAAATGTATTTTGTTAAATGTAGTCTTTATCAGCTAATACAGCAAGCATGTCAAATTTACAAATGTGACTAGTAAAAGACAAGGGGATTATTTTGCTTAGGTGGCAATATGCTTTAAAAGGAGAGTGAATCTGCATTTCTTGGGAGGGAAAGTTGGGGTATAGCCAGAATTCAAGGCAGATGATGATTACTGATGTGCTTTCACTGTGTCAGACTCTTAGCTCCTCATTTTGATTTTGTTTGGCTTTCAATTACTACAATTTACTTTGATTTCCTTAAATAGTGAGAAATTTAGATGCCCACTAATCCTGTCATTTGCTTCTTCTCTGGCTTCCTCTTGTACAACATGGGATGGTAGACAAATTTGAATTTATTATAATGACATATTTCCAGAACATAATAAGGGTCCTTTATAAGAGGAAGTAAAGCATAAATTTCTGAGCTATGAGCAGCAATTTTTCAGTAGTGTAGAATTAATATCATCTTTTCTATGCTACCTGTGACCACTTATCTTATGGTATCTTCACCATGGTCACAGACTACGTTTTGTGCTTTGATTTGACTTTTGTGGCCTGTCAAAAACTGAAACCTTGGGGATGAGTAACAAAAATTTAAAATCGCAACTACTCCTTGAGTACAGCATCCAGCAGTCCTGATAGTCCTATGGCCTATGGTGGTAGTTTAGATTAACAAATTACTGAACTACTTCCAAAATATCATCCTGTACTCCTTGGTACCAAAGAAACCCCTTAGAAATATCAGCTACTTATTAATGTACTTTTTATGTATTATTTTTAGTTCCTCATTCTAATCCTTGACAATGAGGATACTAAATATATCCTATTACTGTATGCGATATTGTATAAAACACAGTGAAAATGTTTTAAGGATAAGTAATAATAAAATAACATGGAAGACATTACTTACATATCCGAGGAAAATACTCTGCTGTCTCAGTGGACAGACTGAAATATGTCAGAGGAAAAGCATTTTATCAGATGAACAAGGTTATTCACTTATGCCTTAAATATCAGATATATACTTTTGCAATGATAAGACTGTAAAATAAAACAAAATGCTGATCAGTTTTGGTTCATTCCTTTTCTATTTAATATGTCTTCATTTGAAGCCAGAATACTTCTTCTGCCATTTGTTTTCCTTTTCACTGACACCTCTGATTTAAATTAGTATATTCCTCTAAAATAAAGTTGTGTCTTTTTGCCTCACAGCTCTGCACCAAGGAGCATAAGGAGTAATATAGTTTATTATCTGGCTTTATTTATGCACAATGCATGAGAAAATAACATACATGGTCTTTATTTTGTGTAAAAAGTCCCACTGCTGAAAGTGAAAAATAAAAAGCAACTAATAGGCAATTTGGACATGAAGATGAGAAAGACTATTAATGTGTCCCTCCTTTTGTATAGTTCCATAATTTATTCAGTGAAGAGTAACATGCTCTCCCTTCCTGGCATGAAAATACCATCCAAAAGGAGGAAGATTTCTCTGCCAGAAGCCAGTTTAGCCAACAAGGTCTAAAATGTAATTGTTAACCTGATTGGGATACTCTCCTGCTAAACTGTTGGAGATACAGCCACAGCATAAAAGAAGCAATAAGGAGAGAAGCTGTCTACCATGGTCCTGGATTATAAGAAGTTCAGCTTTATAGTATGAGCTTCAATCTTAAATTTAGACTTTCCTTTGATTTGTGCGCTGCCATCTGCTTGGTCACTTCACAAATTTAAGGCACATTGTTCTTAACACCCGTAGCAACTGATCAGCCCCACAGACTTACATTGAAAAAATCCCTGAAGACCGGAACTTGTTCCAATTCACCATAAGGAAAGATGACCTTGATGAGCATGCTGTCTGTTTTTCTAATAAACCCCCTGCTCAGCCTACATCTATTCACCATTTTGTCTTGTCATCCTTCACTATCAAGTCCTAAATTTGATAACAGTTTTCAGCAAATATCATGTATTCTTCATCCCTGTGGACACTCAGATGTCTTCTCTGCAGAGTCATGAAGTAGTAACGAATAATATCCATCAGCTAACCTGGTGTAAACAGTAGTCACTACAGACAAATCTTTGCATGTGTTAGACTTATGTATGATCTAAGAGAGCAACAGCTGAGGAACAAAGATGAGTCTGAGGTGAGATTTTTCAAGCTTGCCTTTGAGAAACACCACAAGGGCATGATGACACACCTTCAGAGAAGCCTAATTTCAGGCTGCAGAGGAATCACTTTCTGGATCTCCATTATGGATCCTTTTTGTTGGCAGAGCTTTCTCCTTGCAATACTCCTTGCTACCTCTCCTGCTGTCTGGCACTTTAAATCAGGGTCTTTCTAAAAGCCTTGTGAGAGGAGAAGCCTGTGAAATGGCCCATCAGCAAAAAAAAATGATGCAGAGGAAAGTTCCACCTATAGATGTGGTGTTTGGCTTTCAGCTCATCAGACAGACTCTCACAGCTGTGCTTGGACTAGCCAAGGGTAGCTGCAGGCAGAGAAGTACCATGCAACAAATGGATGGATACATTCACTGCCAGTTTTTACCACTGTCACTATTACCCTGACTAACTGCACATGTTTAGAGCTAAGTTTGGCCTTTCCATTTAGCTGTAGTAAGCAGAGTGCTATCCCCCATAAGTGTCAAAGCAGGGTTTGTAATTCAGTTATATTTCCTTTCTGTCCCTTACCTTGATCAGAATTTAAGTTGTAAGTATCCCTCTGCAAGGTGGAGCCGGTTTTTATATTCCTCTTCCTTCTTTCCATGCAATACGTTTCAGCCTTGATCATTTGGTGTTGAGGGACTCAAGGGCAGAGTGTGTGGGATGTGACATTTACCAGGATTCCTCTTTTATTCTTGTTTCAGTGTGCAGGGCCAGGTGAGAAGTTTGCTTTCCAGTTTTTATAAACTCTGTCCATCACACGCCCACACAGAAAGAAGGGAAAAGAAAAGCTACCTGCATTCAGCATGAGAGGAAATGATAGATAGGCTGGGTGCAGGACTGAGAATGAGGCTTTGACTTTCTGAACTTTGACATGGCTTCATCCTGAAGTCCAGGTAAACCGTTTAATTTCTGCTCTCCATCTATATACAGATGAAAATAATTATTGGCTTTATATTTTATCTGTTTCCATAAAATGATCCATCCAAGTAAAAAATACAGTGCCATTTTGTCCCAACAATATTTTCCTGTATTCAATAGTTACTTACTGAAGAGCCCTATGTAAGTGCTAAGTATCTCTATTACTAGTTTTTTTCTCTGGCACCTCAGTCCCTACTAGAAGCTAAACATATTCTCCATACTCATGAGGCAAGGCAAAAATGGATCAGACACTTCTGATCTGCTCTGAGGGACAGCAAATGTAGATCAGCAGAGCCAGGGGTCCTCCCGCAGAGAACAGCCAGTTCTGTTTCACCAATGCTGAAATCTAAGGGAAAGCAGAAGCGCAGTGCTTCCACAGGCACAGTGATGCACAGGGATAGATGAGTTTTCAAAGGTCTGATAGAGGAAGGCAGCCCCAGTATCTATGCATGTGTCTAATTGCCTTCCTTAATCCATGCCTAGGGACAGGCTCTGGTACTTACTTTCTCACATAAGTAGCTCTGCAGTACACAAACTCACGCACATGTTGACACTTTCCATCCATCCACATGCTCACATGCATACACAATCATGCTGGTTTTACATGTTTTGTCTCTGTATATGAACTGTGAGATTGCAGGAGGGGCTGGTAGTAAGGTCTCCCAATACTTGTCATGATAAACACCCTGCTATCAATGGCTTGTAACTTTGCCAGCTTTCTCCTGTCTAGCTACAGCTGAAATTATCTGTGCCAACTATATACCACAAGCCAAATGCTTTTTGGAAAAACTCTCCACTATGCTCACTCTGCACTGAATTCAGACAGTTCAGTGATCTGGATCAGGGTAAAATGCACTGTCATGTCTATGCTGAAAAAAAAAATAAAATCTGGGTAACCTGCTAGCAGAGATGATCTTACTAATACCATGCTTTGCAGCAGGAATTTAAGCTTGTCTGGAGGACTTGGGCCTTTATTCCAAGTGAGCTTTTTTGCCACCCACATGAAAAATTTTCCACTCTGTCCTAGTGACCAGACTTGAAAGCCTCCTTCTTTGTAGTTGAAAATCTGAAAAATCTTCAGAGCTAAAAGTTGCAAAGGGAGTAGGAGAAATCCTGTTGAAACAGCTCAGACTAAACATGAGATTTCGCCACAATTTTTGTGCTCTCCTCTGAGGCCACACATAAGAAAATTCATGTTTAAATCCTCATTTGAGAGAAATAAATTTTATTATTTTTCTTATATGTAGTAACTCCAGTGTTCTTTCCTCCACTATGGTTTTTGGCTAATAGAGGTCTACTCACAATTTCCCTTTTCCAGCAAACAAGCTTCAGCCTTAGTGCTTTCCTGAATCAGGACATTACAGACGTGGGGCAGCACTTCTTTCAGATTCACTACAGTATATTTAACTCAGACTTGCTGTGACAATCCTACCCCAAGCAGGAAATATCAGACACCTCTGTGGAGGCTTAATAGCAAGTGCTTCTGGCCACTGGGCCCATATGGTCATTCAGCATCCCTCTACTTACAGTTTTGGCATCCACACATCGCAGTGTGGGTCACTGTGAAAACTGCCAAAGGGCACAGATGATGTCCCAAGCTGGTGGTAGTGAAAGATCAATACTAAATGGCCTTTTATTATTCTGTTTGTACATGGACCCTTATAGATACATCTGTGGAAGGAGGTCTATGAGCTGGCTCTTTCTGAGCCACCAAATCCTACTGCAGGTTTCCCAAGGATGCCCACGTATCCTACTCCACTGTAAGTTCAGTCCAGCACATGCGTGAGTGCAGCCATACAGCTGCAGGGGTGAGCCTGCGCCTGCATCACCAACTACAAACCATGAGGATACTTTCAGTGTGGTATGTGATCTGGTCACAGAGGCCAACTCCTGCTTGCTGTTCTGATGGCACCAGTTACCTCTACATAGGCATATCAGCCCAGAACAGGAGGGTGCTTTCAAAGTGCATCCCTTCACCCCTTCATCCACTTCATCCCTCTGGTTTGTACCGTCAGATGGTCAGAGAACAAATGAAATACATTTTTCCAGAAATAGAAAATAAACCAAAAATAAACCTTAGGAGTACTCATGATGTGATAGTGCCACTAAGGGTGTTTGACTCATGGGATCAGACCAGAGCTAGTCTAAAATATAGCCTCCACATGTATACAGCATGAATAACTGGTCCTACCACACTAATTGTTTCACTCTACAGATCTATGTAGTCAATATTTCTGAGCAGTAGAAAAACAATTAAAATCAGTAGAAAACTAGGCTAATTCAGTGCCTTTCCAAATAGAAGTGTGTTTTTGCCAAAATTTTCAAAATGTGTCTTTCAGAGTTCTTTTAACAAGGATATACACAAATAAATAACTATTTTATTTGTGTATTTGTTTTAAAAGGGATTTTTTTTCCCAGTATACAATTGGCTTTAGCCAGGTTGTTTGAAAAAAATCTTCAATATTCAAAACTTTCAAGATGCATGCATCCATACTCACTGTAACGTCTAGCGAGCCTCAAGATTTTTCTGCTAATCTTCAAATAATCCTAACACAGCAATTTCATGCTCCAGCACATCTGCTTCCAAAAGACATATTGCAGTTTTTTTTCCCAATTGTGTTTCTGCATCTAAAGAAAACTGAAATGAATGTTACAATTTACATTTAACACTGTTGAGTTCCTAGTGGAGAAGACAAACAATTGCTACAACTGGGAACACCGTGATGTTCAATAAACATTTAGGGAACCCTATGACACAAACACACTTGTGTTATTCATTTTTGTATGGTGAAAAGATCAAAAGGATACCAATTATTGACATTTTGCACAGAACCTTACAGATTTCTCTTACAGGAAATATTTTCATTTAATGTTTTTTGTATATTTTTTTTTTCAGCTAAGTTCTTTTATCTCTAACTACATGAATTCACAATAATTCTATTTTACACCCCAATAACACTAACACTAGGAGGTTAAATGAAGCTTTTACTGCTTTCCATGTTGCTCTCTAGACTAGTTAATAGAAAATAGTATCCCTGGCAAACAACTGACTGCAGATAATCTTCATCTTGGTGAGATAAGATGAAAAGGGTTTTTTTTCTTTCATTTATGTTATAACCATGAAAAAATACAATTTATGTGCTCACATACAGAATTCACAATAGTACTTGTCTGATTATTTCCCAGTCAATAAATCCATAGTCTCCTTGGCTGTGGAATATCACTATGTTTAATGCTTGAGGAAGTAAAGCCCAGTTGAATAAAGAGATAAAACACCTCCACTCTGTGAGGAAAATTTTGCTAAAGGACAACACTAAAATATCGGTGTATTTCCTAAAGCTAAAACCCAGCGTAGTCTGAGTTACAAACCCTGTTGCAGCATCTGACAGATTCATGGCTGCTTCTCCCTTTTGCTTGCCTATGGTACTTGCCAGTTCCTGGAAAATATTTGTCTGTTATTTTTTGTATCCAAACAATACCCCCCTTGAGTTTTAACTGCTACACAAATAGAAATATGACATAAAGGACAACAGATAATTTTGGCCTGCTGACATTTTTTGTGTCTGTGGGTTAAAGAAAGTTAATAAGAGAGTTTACTGTGTGTACCACTTGCACACTAAAAACGTTCCTCAAGAGGTTAAAAGTTCAAAGTTGAGTCAAAGTCTGCACTGCCTCCACTCTTCCCTTTTAATTATCTGAGGTCAGGAAGTTAATAATACCAGAAATCCCCAGTAGAGACCTCTTGCTCAGTGTATGAACTTTAAACTTGTTCATCTTTTTTCAAAGGGTAAAAAGTTCAGCGAAAACACAGTGGATTTTCCCTCTGGTCTCCACCAATTCAACCTCAAGGGTTAAAAGTTTAACTGTAAAAGAGGAACCTTTGTTCTCTGAGCTACATTTACAGAGTTCACTTATTAAAAGGTAAAGATTTCAAACAGCAGCTAAAGTCCAAAGTGATTCTTTTCCATAATGATGAAAATATTGCACTAAAATAAAGTCCTTTGATCTGTTATCACTTTCCTCAGAAGCGGCTGTCAAAACTTATTTTTCTCTTTATTTTCAACTTCGGACAAGTAATGGAGCCATATGGGTCCCTAAGGCCACATATATCTGCTGAACAGCAACATGCTGCATTTGTGAATTTGTCCTACATTTGTCAGCCAGACAATATCTTTTCCCTACTGAAACATTACGGCAGATGTTTCTCCACCAGAACTTTTTGCACAGTTTATTTCACACAAGCTCAGGTTCACCAGTTCTGCCAATGGTGAATGTGTCAAGTAGACGTGTTTTCATAATCTTCTTTCTCTAAAGAAAAAGATCCTCATGCTGACCTTTTATCAACTATAGCTGCTAGAAAATATAGAAAACAGTTAATCTAGAACATATCTGGTTTTATACAACACAGTTCAGATTTGTACTATGGGAGTTGCCTGAGGGGTATTCAATAGGTGCAAAGAGATTGATACTTATTGGTGTGGCTCATAAGGTTTTCAAAAAGAGGAAAAGGCAACAGAAACGTTACTTTTGTTTTTGGTATTTCACCCTAATGGTCAGGATAAGCATTTATGAAACTGAAATAGGAAATGCCCTTGGCTTGGAAGATAATTGCTATGCATGAATCTCAGATAACTGCCATCTCGAAAAACAACAAATTCTAATTTGGGCTGTCCTTAGAGAATTTCTCAGAATGTGAATTTTGGATTGCCATGATGTGAGTGGTCTTTTTATTAAAGATCAGCTTATTAAAGTTCAAATATTCCCAGAACAGTTCAGTCCTGCTTCGTTTATAGAGAAGTTGAAACTCAGCATTTCAGTCGGTGCATCCGCAAGTAAAAACCTCTCACTGTGTGCCTAAAAGTGTTGTTCTGAGTGATACCTGTGACTCTGACTCTCTGATACAAAATCAATAGGAGCTCTCACTTCAGCATGCTTTAGATCTGACCGTCTCACTCCGAACATAACTGAATATTTTTTTCCTCATCCTGCTCCACCTGAGCCATGCTTTGGAGGACAATTCAGTTTTGAGAAATGGAGTTTTAACTCTAACTCAGCTCTAGAATTTCTTTCACAGGGATGTAACCCAAACTGCATTTCCAGGCCTTTTCATTGACTAAGGTTCGTTACTGTGTAAAATAATATGCACTTCACAATGGACCTGCACATCTTGACTGTTAGGAATCTTGTCCTAAATTATCCTTTCAAGCTTTAGTTCTCCTACAGACTTTGCATAACCTGCTAAGCCATTTAATGGATGAAGACTAGAGCAAAGCTGTTTTCCTTGAATATTCTGTGAAACATTTTCTCTCTCCTTTATGTGATCAGCAGCTGACTCCAACACACAAGCTGTTTCAAGTTGAGTTTAGTAGGAAAGGTTTCCTATTTTGGCAGAACCAGTTGACTAGGTTCAGAGGTTCCAAAGCTCACCTAATGATGGTGACCTTAAGAGAGGCTGTAGTTGGCCCAGCCCAGCTATATTTACATCAGTCCCTCCGAAGATGGTTCTTGGCACTAACTCTGCATGACCTTCTCACCAAGCTCCATCCAAACTCACAAATTAACAACAGATTCCAAAGGTTACAGGCCATCCAGATAGAGGAAAGGATGACTGAATCTGATTATGAAACGATTTATGAGACTTGCAATAAGTAGCATAGTATAATTTTTTATTGGAAGAGGTCTCTTTTGGACATAATTGTATCTTTACTCAACTAATTATAATTATGTTTAATATATATAAAAAAAAGACAGACTGTCCAATACAGCTGACACTGACAATATTTGTGCAAGCCATGACTGTTTCACAAATATAATCTGAGTTCAAGTGATTCCAGGACAAAATTGAATACCTGGCAAGCAGAGCTCCATAAATTACCATTTTAAATGGAGCCTACATTTTCAGCTTCGGTGAGACACAAACTATTCTAATTCACATTTGCTTCTCTATCAGTCTCCACATATGCCCTTTTGTCTTTAACTATAGCTGTTCCATATGTTAGCTCTGCCTTTCTACAGGCTAACTCAAACAGGCTTTTGTTGTGTCTTAACCTTCAGGCTAAAAAGTTGTTACTTTTCTTTGCAGTAAAATAAACTTCATGGGCAAAAATTGCTAACACATACTGTACTCTCTTGAAGCTGAGTTCTTGGGGTTGTTTGATAGTGTAATTGTATCTACAGAATACAAAACCAGTGCTTCAGAGAATTTCTTTACTCATCTCTGCCATCATCTCACTCCCTTCATGCACATGCATCTATACAAAAGCACTTTAGTGCAAAATTCAGCCTCTGACAACCAGCATAGGAGAATTGATTTATAGAACAAGAGTTCTGACCCACAGGCACCATCAAGTTGCACTGGAAAGAGTAGAAGATTACTCTTCCAACATGCCCTCCTGGCTGGCAAAACGGTCAAGTGTTTCTACTCTCCTCTTGTCTCATTCTGCTGCTCAGTATATTAATATATTATGCAGCAGTTTAAATTAAAACAAATCACCCATGAGCTGTGCCATCTTATATGCAATCAACATTCAGATCTGTTGCCTCTGCATCAAGGGTAATGACCTCCCACTGAGGAATGGGGAAAGGTGGTAACCTTTCAGATTTCACCAAAATGAGTCACTGGCACTTGTCAGAAGAGCTCTGAATGACACAACATACTGAGGTGGGGGGCAGGGAGGCAATGGGGTTAGGGGTGGTTATTGGGTGTTTTCATCAACTTTGCATTTTATCACGACTTTACAGTTTGTTTCATTTGCAATTCCTCCCTTTAATTCTCTGCTAAGTCATTCTGCACTACTTGTGTCCTTTTACTGTAAACCTAACTGACAAATCTCTATCCCTTGCCCTGCAGGAACATACTGCCATGATAGATACTAGGAAAAATCAAAGTAATTTGAATGTCTTTCCTACAGAGAAAGCTCTTCTGGAGGAGCTGCTCCTCATGACATATTCTGTATGAGCAGAGGAGAGAACATAGATTCAATCACCATATGCCACAAAAAGCCGCCCACAGATAGTGCATAATCTATTGCTATATCCCCTAAGTTTATACTTAATGGGTCCCTTTGAACAAATGGGTCTTTCCTCATAATGTTACCCTGATTATCTAAAATGAAAACAGCCAAGAAAAATAGCTGGATGCCAGCTGCCTACAGTACATTTCACATGAAACCTGCAAAAAATCAGTCAGAAGATGGTGAGTAGCAGACAGCTATCTACAGACAGCTCTAATAAGCACTTTGGGTTCTTACTCTTATTGTAGTATTTTCATTGCTATTATTTTACTAGACTGGACCCACTTAATAAAAGGTTAATGTATCTTGTGAGTGTATGATCAGATTATCTATCTGATAGCTGTAGACAAAGGTGATGTGAAAAGAGAAAGATCCTCTCTTTGCACCCAAATCCTTCTACAGGTGACATTTTCAATCTCTGTAGCCACAAACAGATCTTATGGGAAAGGTAGGATTAATGCTAATTTAATTACTTACTAATTCAGAGGAGAGACAATCTATTCTTCCATTATGAGTACAAACTCTTCTGTGCTCAGAGTCTGGTGTGCTGACCACTATAAGGCCCACAGATACACCTGCCAAAATTATGTCTTAAGCAACCAAGAGAAACAAAAAGTCCTAAAATCAGCTCTTTTTTTTCATATAAGCCCTCAAGACCCAGAGCCCTGAAGTACAGTGCCTTTTGTCTTTTCAAGAACATCGACAAACAGAAAATCTTCAAGGCAACAAACAATTTCTTCTGGGTGTGAAAGAACATCCCTTTTTCCCCCATGCAGGGAGAACACATGTAGGGAACAACTTGGTCCAGTTTGGAATGTCCTGGCCATTGAAACACAGTTGCTTCTAAATACATAGCTGAGTTAAAAGAGTAGACTTCAATTAAAACTGAAGGATGAGCACAGAAAAATATTAAAATAGCTACATACACTCATCAGAACCAACTGTGAGATGAGAAGTCTTGAAACAATGGAGTCTTTCAAATAAACCCACAAATTAACTTAAACACACAGCTTTTGCAACCAACTTGTATGTTAGCCCTCTTATCCTTTTACAAAGAAGACCATTACAGCAAAGGGCTCCAGGCAAATTTCTCAAAGAAATTCACAATTCCTTATGAATACAATTCACTGCCATAAATTATTGGGTGATAACTAGTAAGAACATTTCAAAGATTTGATCATCACCCAATGGAAAAAAATATCTGCTTTGAACTATCAAAAAATATGAGCAAGCCATGTAGAAATAATTAATCATATATAACCCATTACAATTAAAAATGTATTCTTAAATTGCTCCTTGATTAAGAACAAATGCCTCATTAGTTTGGAACATATCAACTTAGGAACACAAGAAATGTCAAGCAGAGAATGATGACCGACATGACGTGGGACTCCACATGCTGCATGTGCTCCATCTCAGAGACTCACAGAACAGTCAGTGCAAAGGTCAGTGAATGTGGTGGGTTGGAAAAAGTCCACTGACATTTGATTTTTTTTTAAAGTAAAATCATTTCATTGTAGACCACTAAACATAGGAGTTCTAAAGTGGTTGCATTATCATCGCATCTGTTACTGTTTTCAGACATGCCTTCTACTCCAGTATTTCTCTGGGAATGTTTCTACTGCTATTATGTGCTCTTCAAAAGACTGTATTGTTGCAGCTGCATTTTACTATATGGCCACACACCACACACCCACAAATGTGGGTTTGCTCTATCCATGACACAAGTGAAATAAGAAGGGTGCAACCACTCGGGAACAACTCCAAACCTGATCCAATGCATCCAATATTCTGTGATTCTGTGATCTTACCTCTCAGCAGGGTTTCCTGTCCTGGGCTTGTTCAGTTTGGCAAGTATGTTATTCAACACAAGGCAAGCTCTTGTAAAACTCCTTCCTGTATTGAAACATGTGCTTTAAACAGGCTTCACCATTCAATTTTATAAAACTTCACTGCTGATTTCGAAAGGACATAGACTACCATAAAAATCTTTCACTGGGGCAGCACTGCAGTTGGGAGTGAAAATATTAATTTCAGTAATATTTTGCAGTAGAATCTCTGGTGCAACTAACATAAGAGTGTTTTTCCATAAAAATATTTAATTTTGTTGGTAGATTTTACCCAGGGAGCCAGAACTGGCCATGGTGGCAAAACCAATCTCTTCAGGTGTTAATGACAATCCTACCAGCAGGACTTGGTAGAAGATTTGCATCAGCAGACCTTTTTCAGTTGTGAATTTGGCTTTAGACAATGGGGCCATTTGATATCAACACCAGTTTGAAATGAAGAGGGTTTATATAGCTACTCTGCAGCTTTGAAAGCTCATTTAGCACCTCTTCTTTCCTGTAACCTACATAAGGAAGGTACGAAAGCGGTCATTTGTGGCTTGCCCTGACACCATGTATATCAAGATATTTTCCTTCCATGGCAAGGCAGCACCTTTGACAAAAATGCAGATTCACGTCATACTTCTAGTTTCTTAAAAGAACAGCAACTTTCTGTAAAAACCAAAAAGCATATGGGGAAAATTTGGATTTTGCTGCAGAGTTCTTTCCTGTTTCAGAAATAAATCTAGTGTACTAATGTTGTCCTTCTGACTGAACTGCAGCAACAGAGCACAGGAATTATCTGGTGAGCTGTTTATGGAAGCTGATGATGGTCTGTCTCATATCCTTCTTCTCCTCTGTGTCCCAGATTGTAGAGAGTGAAGTTCAGAAGACTTGTTGGACAGGTGTTAAGCCTGCTACTATTTCAAAATGCTTTAAAATTTATTCCAATTCAATTTCTGTACAGTGTAAACTGTACAGATACTTATGCAATCATGTTTAAATTGCCTGAAAAGGAAGAGGTTTATAAAAAAAATAAATAAATTTTGCAAGCATGGGAGAGTGTCTTGCCTGCACCAGCTGTGCAATCAAGGATAATACAATACAGCATAATTGCCTTTCACACATAACCAACAGGACTTCAGAAGCAAGTACTAAAATAAAAATCTCAGAGAAAGTCTGATTTAAATGGGAAACATTGCAGTAATACTTTGTCAAATAATTGTGAACAACAAATGCATTAAAAGATAGTGCAGACTCCACAGAGCGACTCCACTGTAACCTCTCTGGATATTGCAGCAGGAAGATTTCTCTTATTTTAATTTTTCAGTGACATAGTTAAAAATGTTTATAAACACATTTCAAAAATAGTACTATAATTGGATCATTCTGTTTACTTTATTGTAGTTCATCTAGTTGTCCCTTATGATTTCCCATCCTGGTAGCTCCCTTTGGGGAGAAGCTTGGCTCCCAAGCACTCCTTCACTCCCTCACTCCCTCACTCTCTCACTATCATAGAAGATGCTGTGTTTTCTGTGGTGATCAGAGAATGGGAAAAATCTGTCAAGAACATTGTATTCTGAAAATGCTGGGTGTAGGAAAAAAGATTCTCAGAAACATTTGTGCAGTTTGATACTGTCAGGTGAAATGTGGGACCACAACAGGGGCTAGATAGCTAGTTTTTTATTAATCACACTCCAGTTGGTGTGAGGAGCCCCAGTAAATATGTGGAGGGTTGCAGGGGAAAAATGGATCACTGGGTCAGTTGTTCTGTCAGGGCTCAACTCAGGGATTGTCCCTGCTTCAACTTATATATTTTTCTCTTTAACAGCAGATTACATATATCATACCCACATGGTTACACAACAAATACACCATTGCAATAAAAAGAGGCTAGGGTCACCATGACCTGATGATCATCATCAGTGGCAGAATGTTCCCTCCATGAAATGGGACGAGATAGCACATGCTGAGCCATGTCCTTGACTCCTCGCCAACCTTTCTAGCCCTCCCCTTCCACTGGGTGCCATTGTAGAGGATATGTTTTCAGATGCAGGACAGGAAAAGTCAGTGACATCTTGTGACCCCTCCCATGTATCTTCATCTGTAACAATCCCCTCAGTGTATTGGATGAAGCTCCCTTGTATCCCTGTGCTTCCTTTCTTGCAAACAACCTCCAAACACCGTCTTTCCTTTTAAAGCACCATATGATGCCCAGTGGATATGCCTGCTTTGGGTCCATCAGTTCATCAGCATGAAGCGATCTATTACCTGCCACACAACTCCACCGAAATCTAGTAACACTCATCAGCAATTTAAATATGTGAGCATATTCTAAAATCACACTTAATTTTCACACATACAAATTTTACTAGGCTATAGCAAGTTGTAGTTTAGAATGAATCCTCAAAGAATCTATTACTTCAATTAAATTTAATCCTTTAAATAAACTGCAGAAAATCCAAGGCAAACTTGGGAAGGCTACTGAGATAGAAGAAAGTCTACAGGGAAGTGATATGAAAAGAAGCGAGCAAGCAAAACTTTCTCATGTACTGCCCACATGTGCCATCTGCACAGCTATTGAATCAGGGTTTACATTTTTCTCTTTTGTTATTTGAGTTTTAAGGAAACCTTATTTGGCAGACTTGTAATGCTTTCTTCTCTGTACACAATGATGCTGCCAGTGGTCTTGGGTGGACCCAAATTTGGTCATGCTGAATACAGTGTACAGCATACACCTCTGTCAAACCAAGCAGACTGTCCCTCAAGCAGCAGAAACACGTATTTTTGCCTCACCAAAAAGGATCAGGCTGCAGCATTTTTAAGAGAACAGCCTGGGCTTTTCAGTTTTAGTCTGATCTTTATCTTTTTGCTAACATTAATTTTAAGGGGTGACACTGTTTTTTTTTCTTCATATTGAATATAATATTTTTTTGCACTGAACTATCTTATTTTGGTTGACTGTCTAATAATTAGTCTAATCTGTAGTAACACCTTTGGTGCTCATCATGGTGACATCAATCACGAAGGTTTCCTTTGGTATTAATTTAGATGTCATATACATGTTTGTAGGAATTCCATTGTGATCTAGCATTTATTAGGTTGCTTTTTATGACAATTCTGATAGAAAATTTAAGCATTATGGCATAAAAAAATTCTAAGAATTCTTGAAGTCTTTGGTACACTCTGCATACTTGGTGAGAAGTTTAATTACTATGTTTAATTACTATTGTTTATTGTTTTTATTAAATAATTCCTTTAAACTATATTTCAGCTGTCTCATAACCAAACGTTAAAATGTTTATGGTTACTTGCTTCATCATACCATAAGCACAACAGCTGTTAATTTGCTATTGCTTAAACTGCTTTGAACAGCAGTTCAAGCTAATCCAATTGATTTTGCACTGAGGCACTTCAGAATTCATACCCCTTCCAAGGTACCTCTGCTCTTCTGACTCATTTGGGGGGTGGCAGTGCAGTGGACAGTAGCATCTTAAGCATGCGCGGTTGTCATTGGCTGACCATGGCCTTAGGCTCTTAAGAACTTAATTTAAATCTAAAACTGAGACTTCAAGTAACATTCTAGATGCCTTTCAGCAAATCAAGATCTTAAGTACTGACTGGCTGAGAATGGTATTTATAATTTCTTACCTTTTCTCCCATTCATAGCTTGCCCCTACAAGTATTAAACCTGAATCACAGTAAACACTCTGGTTTAGCTGTCTCTGATCTATTGTTTGCTGTCAGCTTCATATTCCTTGCATTATGTCGTTGTTCAGTTGATGCTCCAAATCTACTAATGCCATTTCTCAATAAATTCAGTAATAAAATTTATTTTTAAAAAACTTACAGTATTGGTATTATGTTGTCTCTCACTACCTTTCATATGAATTTCTAACAGGGCTAAAGGAGAAGATTTCAGTTTTCTAATTAGGTTTCTTTCATAATGTCATTGTATCAGTAACAATGCCTGGGTGGCACATTATTGCAGCACAACAGTGGAGTAAGGGAAGACATATCCATGGAGTAAAAGTCAGAAAAGATAGAACTGTTACAGACTTCTTGTATGCTATGATTCATTCAACTGTACAGCCCTTTCTCATGTCACAGATTTTGCCATCTAAAATGAAGAAGAAATTATGTCGAACTCATGGAGTTTCCATACATCTGTCAGAGTAGATGATCAAGCTTCTGCACCTAACAGAGTTCATAAAATTCAAGTGCAAGCTCATGTGGCACCTTGAAAGATGCATGCTCTGTGTATGTTTTACTAATGCTTCAAAGAAGTCACCCAAGCTTCAATAAACCATCATATTTCACCTGTAGTCCCACTCAGGATAATAAAACCCAGCACTGCATAGAGACCACAGTCCAGCTTCCACTCTATAATTTCACAATTTAACTCTGGTGTCCTGAATTGTGCCATATTCTAGTCTAGAGATGCAGACACAGATCAAACCCCACTTTTTTACCTTCTGCTACCTGATGTCCTTACAAATTGCACATCTAACCCACTAGAGGTTCAAACTTCAGAGGAAAACTCAGGTAAAAGCTTTACATCTCAGAAAATATATCTAAACTAAGCTGCGTTTAGTAATCTCTCCATCTCCGTGAATAAATGACACTGAATTTGTAGTTATTTATAGATATGTAATAGAGGAGGAATAATAGCCTCTTGCCTAGACATATTCTTGGTAGCAACAAACTGAAATCACAAGAAAAAAAAAATTCTGTGCTCTTGATCTCCCTTACATTACTACTTGTGATAAATTAATTCCACTACCTCCAAATACACTTACAATTTTTAAATAGAGGAACTTGTACACCAGGCTAAAACAAAAACAAACAAACAAACAAAATCACAACTGTCCAATAGAAAGAAAATTTATTTTTATATGTGAAGATATGCATTGCATTGGATCAATGAAAGTGTTTCTACAGCAGACTCGAAAAGAATAACCATACTATGAGGAAGACTGACAGCTAACTTCAGCACGCACTTGAAAATACTTAGCTACACAATTAACCTTGACTAGACAGCAAACATTTAGCTAGCCAAATACGAAGAAAATTAATTCCACCCTAAATCTCTTCTATATAATTCCAGATTGTATCCATTTCATGTGCCTGCCAAGAATAGTGTGCTGAAAAAGAAATCTATTCTCTCTCCTTCATTTCAGTATTGTTTGGAAGTCCCCAGCCAGAAAGACAGTTATATCAGAATAATCATGCTGTCTTGTGAAAAAATGAAAACTCATATTTTAACAGGGAGAAGGCTAATGAATGCTTCAATGGCATAGCAATAAAATTTTTAGAAAGTATTGCATGAAACCATACATTAAAAGGAACAGCATTATCATAGTAATAGTGTATAATTATCCCTTCACACTTATCTCACCTCAAATAGGCTTACTAAAGAAGGCAAGAACTAATACCCTCATTTTAGAGCTAGCATGCCATAGAGCAAAATATCACTTTCAAAGTTGTGTAGTAGAGCACAAAATGAGCTCAGGCATCCTGCAGAACTTTGGCTTTACTACATCACTGTTTCAGTGAAAAAAACCCCAACATACAAGATTCTGTGCAGAAGAAAATAGTGTTTTATGGGTCTCTGAGTACGTGATGTATCAAAGCCTTACTACAGAACTCTGCAGCCTAGAGTAACTGTTTGCCAGTCTTCAGAGTCCAAGGAAAAGAAACAGCTTAAAAATTAGAAGAGATGAGAAAAAAAAACACAACAACAAAAATCAAACACATTTCATCCAATTTCTGAAGTTGTTTCAATACTAAAATTTTATAAACCAGCACCTACATACACCCTTACTTAGGTTCTTTACACAAGAACTTAGTTTGTATGTAGTAGAGCTATTCAGAGACCCTATTCGTAGTGTATATTAGGATGTTAAGATATATCAACCTTGCTTTGTTTCCAAAAATCTTGTGTCAAGGTTTATACTTCTTATATTTATTGAATACTCGGTGAAAATCCCAGCTAGAGATGAACACCTCCAGATGTACATACCTACAACACTGCAGAACTAAATAAGAAGGCTAATAATTAGCTACATTCTAAGAGAGTAGGATTGCAAATTGCAACCACTTTTGCATTTTGAGGGTCTAAGTGCTATACCAGGACACAGCATTATTGTTTCGATGTCTTAGTTTAAGGACATGATAAAGTGCCGTCCCTGGGAGCTGAAGGCGCATTAGAAGGCATGTACCTCACCAGCAACCTGAGGACTCATTAGTAGGCCAGATATGGAGTCAGATCATACTAGACAACAAACTGCAGGGTTATAGGCCTGGGGAGGGATTTGGGCAACATCGCAACCTGCAAGGAAGGGCTTGAATTACAACAAGCAAGAAAACTTTAAGACTGATATAAATTTTAAGCATGTAATCTCCCATCATGTGGTATTATTCAGGAAGCTGCTTGAGCTTGGGGGTGACAGGGCTTATTCTCTTAGTCAGAGCTGGTGCGTTAGCAGGAGATTATTGCTGTGCATGTAACAGAAAAGGAAAAGGATTGCAGCACTTGTGACGTAGGAGAGAAAGGAGGTTACGCAGCATGAGCCAGAGAAGGGAAAGGATCTACAGGCACAATGGAAGGAGCACATGACAGTACCCGTGACTAATAATGAAAGGGCTGGCAGCCTCTCTGACAATAAGGATCAGTTGTTTCAAGTTGAAATCACAGTAACTGAATCTCAAAGCAAAAAGTCACTGAACATTCATTTTGAGAGAAAAATAAAAGAGTTAATTTTGAAATGTGTATTCAATTAGTATCTTTGAGATTAAGCTAAGCATTCCTGAACACTCCTGTACAGTTTGCTGTACAGGAATGATTTATTCTGATATGAATGAGTGCTATGTTCATATGCTATGTTTACTTGATAGATGGCTGAAGTCCTCAAAAGCAAGCCGGATAAGCTGACTCCATTGCTTTCCCTAGGGCTGAAATTGTGCCATCATTTTTCAGAATCAATACCCAACCCAGAGATGCTTCCAAGGCATCACAATGAAATTTAGGCATTGTTACAAATGAGAAAGCACTCTCTTCAGATCTGCATGTGTGCGCTATCTTTCAGATAGATTTGGGCTTTTAAATCTTTCATCCTTCTTACAGCAACACGAACTACTGTGCACTTAAAGCAACCAGTGAGGACAAGGAATGTGTTTAATAAGGTTCACTGCAGTATCAGCACCCAATTTATACTTTTCCAGTTGAGATAAAAAGTAATATGGTTGCAAATCCCTCTATTTAAGACTATCACATCACTATATGCCTATAGAGGTAAACAGCTGATAATTCAAGTCACTGGTTTCAATTTACCAGACATGAAAGCCTAGAAATTAAAAAATAATAATAAAAAAAAAAAAAAATCAAAAAAAAAATCAAAAAAACAGTATTCAAATTATTAAGAGTTTGGGGCATACAGGTTCTTGTCATAGTCATTCTAACCACTCTTTTGTCATCTTGTCAGGTGGAAATCAACTAAAAAATTAGTTATTATTCCTTTTTATTGGAAAAGGCAGCAACAGCAGCAGCATGCCTGTTTCTCCTCTGGGGGTTTTCCCCACATATTTTCTATCTTTGATTTTCAGACTTTGGCTTTTGCATCGCTCTTTCCTTGTAATTCTACTACATTCTCTGCTTTTTGTTCTTTTGGGTTCAGTAAACATTATGACACTCAGTCTATCTTTTATAAAGACCTGCAGAGTTCTTAATGCTAATGTTTGGTGGGTTCCAAAACATCATTACTGCTTCTTGACTGCACACCTGAAAACCCAGACCATAAGCTACATGTAAATCTGTTACTAAAAACTGTTTGACCTTTTCCCCTACATACTCTCATGCTCTAGTGATTTTTGCTTGCAGAGAAGCATTAAACCTACTGTGCTCTGAGACTGCTCTTGGTAGTTTCTCTGTACACCTTAGCTTTTATTGCTCCAGAGTTGAAATACTACCCCAATGCCACTTCCTGCCTGACTGCTGATCAGACAGCTTATTTCTTGTATGCCACATCTAAGCAATCAATTCAGTGTTATTTTGGAGCCTAGGAAGAAAAAGGTAGAGGGGCAGGATAGCAGGGGAGCATAAGCATAAACAGGAGAAAGCATGGAAGAGATAGCTAATAGAGTAACCGCAGCTACTGTAATTACCAGAGCCTCAATTTAACTCTGCTATACTGATTTTTCAAAACAAGCTTCTTATCTATTAAAGATGAAGCTGAGAGCTTCACTTTGTTGGCCTAGTTCCTTGCTGAGGCTATCTCCAGAGATGCAGCCTTCCTGGTGACTTTAACACCATTGTTCCATCAGAGTTTCTTTAAACCTTGGATATTTCACTTCATATTACCTCCATTATCAAGTTGCTTTGTTCAGCAGCTTTGAAATATTATATAACACCAATCTCTCTTGTCCTCTTGAATATAAAATATTACTATTAATCCTTTTGTAACTGTGAATCTAGGTTATGTCATTTCTTCTAGTAGAGTTTTTCTAAAGTTGATAGAAAATTCAGCAAAGTTCTATTCCTGATGTAAATTTAGAACTTGTTCCAAATGTAAAACTACCCTGTTGGCCTTTAGGCAATATAACAATTGAGGTAGACATATCTAAGGAAAACATTGGATGCACTGAAACTGAAAGTTGTTGATACAGTCTTCTAGACATTTTCAAATCTGTAGACTGAAAGTCATCATAGAATTTAGACATATATCAAAAATACAAGGCTGGACTTCTCTGTGATAAGAAACTTGGGGGGGTTATGTCATAGTATTTTACAGATTCTAACTTCAACATTGTATCTTGTCTCTTCTCACAAATTACTCAGAAGTCAGGTAGGAAAAATATACATTCAGCCTAGTTGTCTGTAATTCTGGAGTCACTTGCTAAGATTTTGTGAAATATTGTGAGAAAGTTTGTAACTACTCTCTCTCTGTTCACATTCAGAACCATCATAAACCAAGCAATTAAACCAGTGATGATAAAAGAAATTATATTTTTATTAATGCTATGCATCTAAAACCTGCTACATGAAAAGTGACTTTGACTCAGTGGGCAAAGCTGCTAGAAGAATTTCAAGTTCTACAGATTAAAAAAAATTGAAATCTAACCTTTCTCCGTGTATTGACTTTAATTCAGATCCCTGTTCATGTCTGAATAAACTCAATGGGCATTCTCCACTTACCTTCAGTGAGCTACAGATGAAGTCCAGCAATCATGTTGCTGCCAAGATACTATTGTACTGCCATTGTCTCTGCTGATATAACAGTCCTGTGACTGAATAAGCTCTGAAATGTCATAGTCTGAGAGACAGATCAACTATAATACTTCTTTTTATAACTGAGAAAAATGAAAATAGGAAAAGTCCACCCGAGAAATGGAAGCAAGCTGGGGAGGGAGTGGATTGAGAGCAGCTCTGAGAAGAACTTGGGTGTACTGGTGGGTAAAGTTCTGGACATGAGTTGGAAATGTGCACTAGCAGCCCAGAGAGCAAATCGCGTCCTGAGCTGCATCAAAAGAAGTGTGGTCAGCATGCTGAGGGAAGCGATTCTGCCCCTCTACTCTGGTCTTATGAGAAACCTCCTGAAGTACTGTGTTCAGCTGTAGGGCCCCAAGCATAAGAAAGACATGTACCTGCTCAAGCAGGTCCAGAGGAGGGTCTCAAAGATGACCAGGGGGCTGGAGCATCTCTCCTGTGAGGACAGGCTGTGAGAATTAGGGTTATTCAGCTTGGAGAAGAGAAGGTGCTGGGGAGACCTCATAACGGCCTTCCAGTACTTAAGGTGGTCCTGCAAGAAAGATGGAGAGGGACTTTTTAGAAGGCCATGTAGTGATAGGAAGAGGGGTAATGGCTTTAAATGGAAAGAGGGCAGATTTAGGTTCACTGTAAGGAAGAATTTCTTCACTGTCAGGGTGATGAGGCACTGGAACACGTTGACCAGAGCGGCTGTGGATGCTCCATTCCTGTAAGTGTTCAAGGTCAGGCTGGATGGTGCTCTGATCAACCTGACGTAGTGGAAGGTGTCCCTGACCATGGCAGAGGGGGTGGAACTAGAAGATCTTTAAGGTCCCTTCCAACCCAAACTATTCTATGATTCATCAGCCAGACAGGAAACAAACAGTCTTCACTCACCATTGTGCAGATTAGGTACCATGGCTCTGCTGCCTCTTCACCCTAATGTGCCATTCAGTACAGGTAACCCTGGGGAAAAAAAAAAAAAAAGCACCTTTACATGAAAAGTTTCATAATTTGGTTTCTCTCTTAGGCTGATTAGTCTATAAAGCACACAAAAAACATGAGACAGCATGAGAAAATATCAGCCACAGCTATACTACATATTCTGCTGAATAAGAAACCTCTACAATTAGCAGCATGTATCAGTGTGCTCTGCACAGCAAACAGGAAATAAATATTTGCCCCTAGCACCTGTACAGCAGGGCTCACCAACCCGCTGCCTGGAAGCTTGAAGGTGCTTCTGGCCTTTTGCTGCTGGCCTTATTAGAATACTCCATTTTCTAAGCTTTCACCTGTAATCCTGATAAATGAGACCGTATGGGGTGCCTCCAATGAGTTTAATAAGATCTATGGTAATTCAGGGCAAGAGTAGCCTATAAACACCAAAAATCTCTCTCTTCTTTTCTTTTTTAAGAAAAAAATGAGATTGCATTTTCCCCCAGTATACAGAATACTTGCTACATATTTTATGTTGCTACCATCAGACTCACTTAAGGTATTTTGCTATTACCTTGCTTCTGATAGAATATTTCAAATAATGGCAAATTTATTTTTTTTTTTCTTCTCCTCTACATTTTTTTTTTCCACTTATATTGATAATGCCAGTGAATAAATGACAGGCAGCTACAAATGCCAATCCTTGTAAATATCTAGAAAAAGTACATTTGTGATTTAAGTATGAACTGGGACTTCCCATAATAGGAAGGTGTGACTGAAAGTATGCAGGCTAAGGCAGACATTACTCTCTTGAGAATTCAGTGTGAAAAATAGGGAAGGTGATATACCAGGGTGAATTTTGAAATACCCTTCACTGAAGACACCTACAGAATAACATAGAAGCCAACAAGCTGCTGTTTTAATTTATGTAGTGCAGCAGCTAACCAGTAGCACCTGTCTACAAGAAGGAAATAAAATGTTATGAAAACTCACTACAGCCAAGCATTACAAGAAGGAAACTTTCCTGCACTCCTCTATATAAAAGTTGGTTATTTCAACCCCTTTTCTTAATTGGAGATTTCACTACTGATTATATCAAAATATGCAGATTTGAAGGAGTAGAAATGAAAGTCTAACGTAACATGAACAGAAATTATCAGCACCCTGGATCAATAGCAGTTACAGTAACTTTCCCACAGTCATCACTAGTTTCAGAAGACTACGTGCCATAAAAGACTATGTAACAGTAACTCCATCACTTTCTCGGTTATGTGAAGACAATAATTTCATGATAATAATTTCGAGATAAATGTGTGAATACATGTTACAATTTCTCACTCTTAGTTGAACCAGTGGGCTGCAATTAAAAGCATGGATCCTTGAAAGTAAGTATAAAGCAGCATGAAATATTTCTTACATCTATTTTTTTAAAAAGTGAGGTTTTTAAGAATCCCCATGGAAAGCCATTTTCTGGGATCCACAAACATCAGACATCATATCTCTTTGCTTATGAGGGTATTTTCATACTAAGCTTTCACATTTGCTGTGGTTGATTGCATCTAATCCAGCAGTTTACATTGCCTTCTAAGGGCTCTGAAGAAAGAAATCATTTTTCTACCTCTTCTGTTTACGTTTCCTTCAAGTCAGAAATAGATTTTTCAGAAGAACATTTTTCCTCATACTTTCATTATATTCAAACCAATAATAGTTTACATTGAAAACATATATAGCTGTGATACCTAAAGAATCTGCGGCATTCTGTTAAGACAAACTTAATTAAAGACCATATTAAAACCTACACTGATTTCTCTGTGTTGTATGCTGATAAGCTGTGGTTACAAGGCAGAGTTCTCAGTTTTATTCTAGCAAATATTATTTTCCAATTATTCTAAAATTTAAACAGCATTACTAATTTCTGCAGACCTTCAACAAACTCAACAAAATAGAGCACTTTTTGTTTCTATCGCTAATGAGCCTATATTGTCCACAGCAGGAGAACTCTGAAAAAAGTTTTGATGATTCGGATATCTACTTACCGACAACAAAGATCTTGGTCTTACACTTAGAAACTACTGATAATCTGAACTAAAGCAGACCAGCATTAGATAGCTTTTGACCAGTGAATTCACATGACACATGCCACGATGCTCTGTACATAAATTGAACTGATATGCTCTGAGGATACAATTACACTTATGATCCTAAAATATATAACCTTGGAGAGAGTTCCTATGAAGGAAAACAAGAAAATGAGTAATCAACAATTCCACTGGGAAAACTCTCACTTTAGTTTGCACTCCCCACCAAATATTCCCACAACCAGCTTTAGCATGCTTTGGAGATTTATATACGAGTCTTAAAAGTACTCTTCCTTTTTTTTTTTTTTTTAAACAGAACATGTATATTTATTTTACCGAGTAATGACAAGTCCTACTACTATGTTGCTTTGCAAAATCAGAATGTATTTATAGAACTGTGAAGCACGAGTCTCTTTTTTTTGGTCTCAGGCTTTGGGTTTTGCTTTTTAACAGCTTACAGCTCAGTCTCAAGTCTGTCTTAAGACATATGGAATTGGAGAATTCATTTTTGTTTGGTCTCTAGTGTGAAAAGATGTACTTTTAACCAGCCACAAGAAAAGAGAACATATGAGTGGCTAAAAAGAACTGGCATTGGGTTTGTCCATGAGTTTCTTTTACTGGAAACAGGGAAGAAGAGGAGATGGCACTGTTATAGGCATTCTGCAGTGGGTGACAAGCAATTATTTAAAAGAGATGTGGTAATAACGCATACCTTTTGTGCAAAACCCATGCACAGTGCATTTGGATGAAAACTCCATCAGGACTAAGCAACCCAGGACTCACCTCCTTCAGATTCACAGTCATAACTCAAAGGCCTTACTCAGCCACTTTCTGTCAGCTGTAGTTGAAGCTTATGATTTGAAAAGCCCTTTCTCTCTTGCTGCCCACCCCAGCAAGCAGCTGCCTCTAACTGGGTACTGACACGAGATATATGATACAGCTCACACATCTCTCAACGGCAGGAATTTGGGGAAAGCAGCTAGTGTTTCCATATCCAACAGAAGCTGCAAATCTGCTGAAGTTAACCCAGTCATGCCTGCCTAATAACAGCAAGAGTATGTGGCATTTCTGCTGAGGGGTCTCAAGTCGCTCTACAGTCATGCACGAAACTACTTCCCCAATGCACCATCTCTATATATCCTGAAAATGTACTGAATTTACTGATCCACACAGAATTCTGAGACAAATAACAATTAATGGAAGGTAGTTTAAAATCCGGTTTGTGCTACAGTATGTATCAATTTGGAAAGCTTCCATCTGTTTCCAGAAAATTTCTCTCATCATCTGCACAGCAATATTTTTTCCATCTACAGAGTGTTCTCAGAATTGTTCTGCTTGTTCATTCTTTTCTATTGAGAAGTACACCTAAAATACTTAATTCAGATTTGACCCAAGTCAAATTTCAATCTTATTTTGCAACTAGTGACCAGTTTTAAAATGCTGATTTTTTTTTCCTCACACTAAGACCAAATAAATCGCTCCTTCAATATGGCTGTTGAGACCTGCAGTGTGTCTCAAAAACCTGAGGCAGTCTTCAGCAGGATTAAAACACTATGATAGGATAACTCCTCAAAAATCAATAAACAAACATCTAATAATGTAATGCACACCACTCAACTTTTCTATATCAGGTGAAACATTTCTCAGTAATTGAATTTATCTCAGATCCTTTAGGAATGCTGATGATCCGTGCAGCTGTCTGGAATTAAAAATTAGAATATGAGTCTAAGTAATTTTATTTAATACACAAAAGAAATTTATCACCAAAAGACTTGTGTCAAGGGTTCTTCAGCATCTTATCTAAAAGGATTGTGATGAATTTTCACTTGATTCAGCAGCTGCCTATGTTTTTATTACTAAAGCCTTCAAAATACTTGGTGAAAGCATCACTGATATGGTGAAGTATCACACAGTGAAAGTAGTGCTGCAGACTAAAAGAAACCCAGACTGGGGTATGCATCCAGTGGAAAAAACTCAGGCCAATTCCCTGCACTTTAACATGGAACTGAAAAAGAGAACCCTGCTCTTTATTTCCTAGCCTTACAGATGGATTGGAGGTGAAAAGAAAGCAAAATGCTGTATTTTGCTTTTTGATACCTCAAAAAACCTTTTTTTTTTTGGTCCTATGGTGACTATTTGGAGATAGGAAACCAAGGAATAAACCTGATAGGATTGTACAATTAAGTGCAGCTCATTGAAATAAATCTATGCCTCTACTTCATAGAAAACACACTCCCTTTTCACACAGCATCAGCTTCTGGCTGGCTGCTGCATAGAATATATTTTCAGAAAACTCTGTTTTAGCAAAAAGGTATATTATTGTAGTTACCCTGCTAAGTGAAAAGAGTAGCACCAGAAGTATCAATCAGACGGTGGAAATCAGCAGAGCTGCACCAAAGGAAAGATGGTGATGCCAGTCTATCAGCTAAGACTTTTAGCCCAGCTAAGTACGTTTTGTTATTATGTATACCTTTGGCACACATAGAGCAAGCTGTTTAAGAGCTGTTCTGTGAAATTCAAAATGATTTTTGCTCGAGGCAGGAGGGATAATAAACAACCACCCTTTCAGCAGCCAAGAAAGGAAGGGGTGGTTTCTGCATAGCAAGGAACAGCAGCAAACCTGTGCAGTGGCTTTCTACTGAAAATACAGTCTCAGGTTCAGCTACTTACATGGGATGCATATGACCACTGTATTTCAACATAAGAGTCAAGCAAAACTAACAAGGAACAAAAACGAATCTGATGTTTTTAAAAATGAAGTCATGGCCTACTTTTACTTCCTGACCCCAGGCAAATGATTGACATTGGAGCAGACTGTGACCTGTTTAGACTGGTTTAGTGTGTCAACTGCCACCTGGTTTTATGTCATTGAACATGTAATGAAGCTCACTAAATAAGGCAGACCTAACCTAGAAAACTGCATCAGTTTTCACTTATATTTTTAGGTTGATTTCTTCTCAAATAAATTTAAATACCAACCTGAGTCATTCACTGTGAAAGTCTGGGCAAGCTTTCCTGTGCTATCAAGAGAGATTAAGGACTCTAGCCAGTTATGTGGTGTCACTTTATTCTGGTTTTTTGTTGTTTTGTTTGGTTTGGTTTTTCCTCCTTTAAGTGTTCTTAAATCAACTCTCTTGTTTTGGGTTGAAAATCTGCAGAGAAAGAGAGTCTCAGAAACAGAAGTTGCTGTGTTTTCAGGAGAGAAGAAATAACAGAAAAAGGGAGAAGACACCTGCCCGTCCCTGTAATTGGCCAATGCTGCTGCTTTTCCCCCAGTAATAAGTTATCATTAGCTTTATTTCTGTTACTAGCATTGGACCGACGTGAGGATGCTGTGATCCTGCTGCATGCTTTCCTAATGGTGACTAGTACATTTCTTTCTGACAGGACTGCCCCAGCCTGCTGCATTTCCATGTGCCCTGCTGGGAATTCAGTGAGACATTGCTTCCATGGCACTAACCTGCATTGCCCAGGGGAAGCTGAATACTTGATAGCTTTTCTTCTCCACACTCTTAAAACTGAATCAACATTGTCATGTGCAGGGAGGTTTTGATAGCCTTGGCTGTAGGTAGGCTCTGCCCTTGCAAGATGCAACTAGTGGTGGGCAAGACTGAGCTGGGGGCAAGTCTCGTAACACCACTCAAACCCCAAGGTGGGGGATAGCAGTATGACTCAAAGGCCAAAACCAAGCTTCATGCTTGGCTTACTCTCACAGAGATGTACCCCTACTCCTGCTACTTCTGTTCTAGTAAGCTCATATGAGAAGTAAGGTGTGTGTCAGCTGAAGCTTAACCCTTTTACATTTTTTTCCCTGACGGAACACTTCTTGAAAAAGGATGATGATTTAGGCTCATTTTCTGTATTATTGCAGTGCTGGAAGGTCTTGGATCAGACTTTCGGATGTTCAGTTGACTTGTGGATCTGCTGCAAAGCAATGGCTTTAGGCAGTGGCTACGTTTTGAAAAATATGCAGATACTTTCTGCGAGTTGTTGAAACTGCAGTGCTGGGTCTAAACTCACTGACCTAGTTTAACTTGCTTTTTGAGTGGCAGAGTTTCAGACTTATCTTCATTTTATCTGAATGATAAATATTGCTTGGTTTTCAGAATTATTGTGCATGCCTCCATCTGTAGCCAATCTCTTCTGTAGATAGGTGGCTTCCTGTCCTAAATTTCCATTACTAATTGTAGTCATTCCTAGCGCACACGAAAAGCACTGTCACAGGCTACAATATCAGCAATGCATGCTCTCATCCCCGAGAGGCCTTCAGACATCTGGGGCATTATGCAGCTAAGTACTTCCACATCTGAACATATTAAAACAAGCACATGCAAAAAAGAATAACTGCAAAGTGTTTGTTGCCTTAAAATCCCAACAGTTGGCAGGCTATCAGAGCACCCAGTCGGTCTGCAGCAATGGAAAACAAGTGTATGGGGAAAGATTACCCACCAGGGGTATTATACATGATCGGGCTATTAAATTGCAGAAGAGAGATGCAAATCTTTGAATTCTCTGCATTCAAAGGCAGCTGCCTAAACTCTGTGAGCTTGTTTCTGTTGTTGGAAAACAACTACCCCAGAACTGCATTCCTGGTGGGCAGATGTTAATATTCTTGTGAGGTTCTCTCATTCGCTTCCTGAGAGCTATCTGTCTTCATCTCTGGTCTGCAAAACACACCAACCGTTATCACAAGTGTTTCTGGTGAGGAGTTTTCAACTTCTCTGTAGATGTGCAGACTTGAGTTTCACCAATGTGAAAAAAGAACAGCAGTTTCAGATACAGAAACTTCCGCTCTCTTTGTTGGACGCATTTCAGTCTCCATTACTCACTTGTTTTGTGAAGTGGCTCAGACTCCTCCCTAGTTGGTGACACTGATGACTGGCTGTATCACTATTTCTCTACACCCAACAGATCTTGCTCTTGGAGAGAAAGACACTGTGAAATCTTTGGTCAGAAAGCCAGTATCAGCTTGTGTGTTGTCTCCTGTATTTCACTAGTGTCTTAGTCCAAATTTCTGTGGCAGCTCTAGCAGTGACCATGTTTCCTTAGGCTACCTTGACTCTATTAAGCAGCTTGTAGATCTGGGTATGGTAGAGATGCCTACTAGCCACAGCATTCAACTTTGTCCTAGCAATACATAAAGACTGTGTCAGTGGTCGTTCAGCTGTTTGTGAGATGTTATTGTGCCATTGGTGGGGGAAAGATACCATCAGCAGAAGCACTCTCCTCAAGCCCTGTTTCCTCTTTTCTGAGCAATCCTCAAGTGCCCCTGAGAGCTCTGGACCCTAAAGCCCTCTTCTGTGTGGTGGTATGGTGAGCCTCACTTTTGTTCCCAGGATAGGAGGGCCTGGGAGGAAACCCTGGCTGCAGCATGTTCCCACGCCAGGCACCTGTTTGGTTTTAATATCTGCATCATACCCGACATGGTCAGAGCAGCAGCATGACCCAGACAGAGCAGTATATTGATACATTTGGTGCCGGGACAAGAGGGTGCAAATGGGTTTGACATGATCCAGATGAGACCAAAATAATCTCAGCTCCTGGCCGAGCTAACAGAATTTGGTATCAGGAGACTTCAGGCTAGTCAGTGCTTGTCATGAGACACAAGAGATCTGCTGCAATTTTAAAATGTATTTGAAAAAAAAGGTTGGAAAAGTTCCTCTTCTTCATCTTGGGGTTTGTATTTTTTTTATGTTGTCCCATTCATTACCCACCCCACCCCCTTTTAGGATTTACAAAAATACATCAACGGATTGTGCACATCTTGCAAACAAGCTCCAGATACCTTCCAGTGCTCTAAGATACCACCACCAAAAGCACTGCCTGGGCCCCAACTCTCTGCTGCCCTGAACAAGGAAAAGTGCCTCATCTGAGAGCTTGACAGATGTTGTATTTCCCTGATGCTGCTATGGCGCAGGGTGGCTGAGGACATGGCTTGGGCCACCCAGACTAGCAGGGCATGGCAGGACCTCACCAGCCAGGCTTGTCCTGTCCCACTGCCTCTGCAAAGAGCAGGGGTGGCCCAGAGGCAGCCTCAGCCCCCCTGAAGGGAGGCAGGGACAGTGACAAGCCTGTGCCATGGTGCCAGCACCTACTGTCTGACCCAAGGGAGACAGTGCAGAGGTGTCGGCTGGGCCTTGCCCTCATGGGTGCTGCCTCTGCCTTCTGGGAAGCGATTGTCTACACCAACAGCCCCAATTACATGTACTTTTAAACAAACTGCTTCACAGGAAAAAACAGTGGAAATTTAGCATCAGCAAGGACTCAGCCAGGCATGCAGCCTGATGGTCAAGACAAATATGGCACAACAACGGAGCTGGCTCCTGTGGTTCAAGCTACACCTGAGCGCTTGCAGCAGTAGGAGTTAATAAATTTTCTGTACTTCATATCCCCCTCTTAGTAAAACCCTTGTCAGCTCCAGTGTGCGAGCCAACAGCTCCTACAAGCATAGCCGTCACCTCACGCCAGATGAAAACCCTTCTTGCACAGCAGCCCTGGTTTTATTTTTTCTTTTAAGTAGGAGCATAATCAGAAGCTTCGTCAGCAAACTGAAAAGTATTTAAAATAAAGACATTATGAATGCTTGCCTGCTGCTTCCTCAGGCACCTGGTTTCCCAAAAGGGCCACGTGGGGTGTTGGGCTGGCCAGCCGCAGGCTCTCCCCACAAAAGAGACAGACTCTGGTGCTGTGCTTTCCTCTGGCTGCTTACCTTCTGCACTGGAACTGGTTGTTTGTTTACAAAATAGATGATGGTCTGTTGGTCAACAACAGGTGGTTTTTAAATCTGGGGGAAAACAGGGTGTATGTCCCCATGTGTTAGCATAAGTAACCCTAGAGGGTGAATTTCTCTTACATAGATATTCAAAGGAGAGTACAAGAGTATTTGTACTGATATTAACTTACACCACCAGATAAAAAAAAAAAACAAAACCAAAACACTTTTCTAAAACCTGTAGTAGCATCTCTAAATCACAATGATACGAAACATACAAACATGAAAAGAAATATTATGCCTGCCTCACAATGTTTGCATGCCATGTTCCCCAGCGCAGATGCTCTAAACATTGCTTTAAAATAGTCTTCTCCCAAAAGGTATATGATGCAGATCCATTGTAAACATACTGGATTTAAATATGCAGATTCAAAAGCCCACAGTTTCTTTTGCAAGAGACCTCTGTGTCTCCCTGAAATGGAGATGTGGGCACAGGCAGCTGCCCAGGCAAAGCCACATGCATATGCCAGGAGTTACTCACAAGCATGCCCAAGCTCTATCTTTCACAGACTTCATCCTGGTAGCACAGTCGCACACCTGACTTCTTTTAATTTGGTAAGAATCAGTCACAATAGATTTTGTCATATCCATTCTTGTTTACAGAGCCATAATTTACTTAGGTATAAAAATGTAAGACCTAAAGTGTTTTCGGGTTTAATGTTGTGCACTTTTCTCTGTTTAAGTTGGGGCAGTAACAACTTGTGTTAAAAACCTCAGAACCAATTCAGAGTGACATTTAAATAAAAAACAAAACACCAAAAAAGCATGGAAATTACAAAAGATGGTGCTGGAACTGGAAGCTGAGATTGAAATTCACGAGCACGGCTTAGTTTGGAGTTGTCATGGTACCAGTGCTACTATGTGTGAATCAGAGTACCATCAGATCCCACTCTGAAAAGCAACAGTTTTGCCTGCATACAAAGCAAGCAAAACCTTGGAACAAACTGTTCTGCACCGTCAAGGAACTCAGTGCTTATGCTGACCTAGTAGTCCGTCTCCAAAATTTAAAAAGTGGTGAGATTTTGGAAAAATTGATAATTTTCTGCAAGTTAGGCCTGACTTCACACTGATATGACATTATGGAGTTCCAAGTTTGAATGTGTGGATTAAGTCAGAAGCACCAGAAACACCCCAGCTCTTCTCACGGTGTTGGCCCACACACAACGTTGAAGAAACGTGGGGATTGCTTAGGCAACTCCCCCTCGTCCTTGGCAATAATTAGAATTGTCAGAATCTCTGTCTGTGATCAATGCTTTCATAACTATTAGCCCTTTTGTGCTCTGCAGAGAACCACACACATTGTAGCATGGATAATCCATCACTACCTTGTTAAACTTATTTTGCAAAATTTTACTTGAATATGGAGGACAAGGTTTGCTCCCTTTATTGCTATGCTGCTAATAATAATGTGCAGCCAAGTGTAAAAGATCTTCTGTCTTCTCAATTAACAGACTATTAAGCTTTCCCCTAAGAGTAATAAACTCCTGTAATCTTGCAGGGGCAGCAGTCCACAGATGCATTTTTTTTTTTCCCCCCAAAGTGCAAGTTTCTGTTTCCAGATCTCTGTGGGTTGTTCTAAATAGATTTTGCTGAGGAGACACATACAAGGGATATTCAACTACCTAACATGCTAAATAGGTGAAAAGTCAGCTGGTATACAATTAAATCTAAATTGTTTAAAAAAAATTCTTTCATCAAGTATTCCCACATCTTTTATCTGTGGTATGTGAATAATCTTTAAAGACTGTCTCTCAACTGCAGACATTTTTCTACTAAGGCCATAGGGACTCTGAGCATCCCTGGAAATAACAGCTGGAAAAAGCAAATTTTTTGTCTGAAAGGTTGAATTCACCAACTTAGAAGTGTCTACACTGTTGTGAAATAAATGCAGGAGGCCACAAATCCAGAATTTTGATTCCTGAATCAAAGAGTTGAGGAATGCAGAAACTGAAGTTATTGGCAAATTCCCCCAAATGCTTAGTCAAGATATCTGTGTAACAACATACAGTTTACATCTAAATGCACTGCTGTTTAATCTAACTCTCAACATTCTCCATAAAAAGGCAAGCAAGGTCAGTCTGCAGAGGTGAGGTGTTACTGACACTCATTAAGTTACATCAAAGGAGCCAAAAACAATACCCAAAAGGAACAAGCCTGTTTTGTTTTCACAATGGAAAAGCAAAGGCTAGGCATTCATAGCTTAATAGATCCAAGGCCAGAAGGTGTTTTTTTGTCATTTAAAAAAAAAGACAAAATTTCTTCATGAAATTTATGAAGACTTGTAAGAAAGACCATCTGCCCCTTCTCTCCATAGTTTGCCATAGAGACCAACTAGCCTCACCTGCTACCCATAGCTGCTTGGTTCCACTGCATGAGTGCAGCCCTGATGAGCACACAGTAATATTAGGGAACAAGAGAGGGTGTGGGTAGGTTCTTTTGCAATTTACAGGTTAAGTAAGGTCATCTACTTCATCAAAGTCTTTATAAAACCATGGCTGTTTTGAAACACTCCCAACAGCTATGCTATACCAGCTGTAATTTATCATCTTGCCTCTTGCAACCAGAAATCAGGAAAAATCTCTAAAATTCACTACTAGGAAGTCCCACTGTATTTTTTTTTTCAGCTTACAGTGATAAGATGGTATTGTCAGCAATAACCTTTAGCTAAGCAAAGACTAGCCTTGGGTTGCATTTCAGGGACCACCCACACACCAGACTATACTTCTGTGCTAGTTAAACACAACCAAGTATAAACAAAGGGAGCACCCAGGGACTCAGAGTCAGCTCTCTCCACATAGCCTTTCCTCTTTTTACCTCATTACTGCTCATTTTTCAGATCCAGATGACACTTCACTTCTTTGCTAAAATCTCAAAGCCAGTATCATGCAAAGCCCTGAGAGCACATCTGCATAGTCCAGTACCACTCTGCTGCTGTGGCTGTGCAGACATACTTAAACTAGCTTTAAATGTGTTGGCATGGGTACCGGCAGCATTTCCAAGAACATCAGAGCTTTTAGTCAAACACCTTAATGCATAATTTAGATTTCTTAATGTGTTAAGGGTTTCTGTAGGTTGTTTTTTTGGTTTGGTGGTGGTGGTTCTTTTTTCTCTGTGGGTGATTTTATAAGAACCTTCTTTCTCAGCCCACTTTTGATCTTCATTTTCTTTTCCTCATACTCATTCCTGGGTTCATGGAAAGTTTTTTCAAGACAACTTGACAGTGACAGTCCCCTTTTCTGATCACCTACATGCCCCAGGACATAGATAATAATTCTTATTTTAAGTTAAGAAACTACACTACTCCCAAAACACAGAATACCGGTGCCTAGATACTGAATTTATCAATTACATAAATCTTTCTACTTCTTTATTTTTATTTACCATTTTTCTATATTACATAAGACACTGAATGCTCTGGCTTGACCCAATTCCTGAAAACCAGCTCAGCATCATCTGTAAACAGTGTTTCTTGACTAGCTCCAAATCAAGCACAGTTGTTACTTTGTAGTTCCATACATCCACATTTTTCTCTCTTCCTGCTCTCGTTTTCCTTTAACTGTCTTCAAAAATTGCCTTCAAGTCCCACTGTAAAACCTTTCCCACTGGTTTAACCTGACTCCCTTTTCTCTTCCTCTCCCCGACAACCTTTTCAAGAGGGAAGTCATCTTTCCCTAGTGTCAAGTATAAAATCCACCCCACGCAGAGGAGCTTGTGCCAGGTCCACTCAAGTCTTCCAAAGAATTTCACCTTAGATGACTTTTCCTTCTTCTCCTTCTCCAGCCTTATTCCTTTTCAACAATGACCTCAGCCAGATTCCTTCACTACTGCTAACTTGTACCAGCACTTAATGTACTTTATATGCCTGCAGTGTTTTTTCTGAGTTTGTAATAAGCTGCAAATTCCTTGAAGCATGTCTCATTATATTTTTGTAAAGCTCCACTCACTCTGTCTCTACTTAATAAATAGTGGCTACTCTACAAGAATGCTCACTATATACCCCTACTGTCTTAAAAAGCAGCCCTTGCATTGTCATCTTTCTCTAATTTTCTTTTGTCTGTATGAGTCGTACCAATGTTCTGCATGTTTTTATGTACACATGCTCAATCACATTTCTCTTCACAGAAAGAAATGCTAAAATAATCCCCTGCACCGAAATTCCTTATTTTGCACAGAAATCCAAACATTTTGGATTTGCCAGAGACACAGTCAGCTTTAAAGATTTTCCAAAAACCTAATCCGAGTATAAGAGCACTGTTTGTGTTCTTCAAGAAGAGCTAAACATGAGACCTCATATTTAACTTGCCCTGCTGTTGATATAAGAAATATATGGCAGATGATAAACAAACAACATGCTAAAAATACACTGAAATCTTGAACACTGGAACTAAGCCTAAGTGAAAGAGCTTTATCTTGAGGAAAGCACAGTAAGGTGTAGCCTGGCTGAGGAAAAAAAATATAGCATCAGGATCCTATATGCATAGTCGCAATAAGGCACTTTCACTGCTGCAAGGTCTTATTTACTTGTCCGAGCCTATTAGGGCTTAGACCTGCTATACAGTCACAAGCCTGGGGTCAGCTTTTACAGGTTTCAGGTACAAATCATAGCCAGTGCCTTGCTTCTGCTTCAGTTACTCTCTGGCTTCAGAAACCTTTCTTCCATTTCCTTTATACTCCATAGTTTTTAAACTTGCTCATTTAAGGCATTGTAATGTTTCTCTTGCAAGTACATTTTAACCTAGTTTCACTCAAAGGTCTCAGATGAGATGACCAAAGGAGGGGAAGGGTTACAGAGCGTGATTTAAATAACTGTTAAATAACTGCAGACAGGAAGCAAAAGAGAACAGAGTTGTGGCATTTGTTCTCTACTTTGAGATCAGGAACTTGCAAAGACAATTCTGACAGATGCGTTACTAGATCACAGCAGCTCCATCATCTCCAGGGATATTACTATCTGATGGGAATCTTCACATGTAGGTGCTCTAAATAGGAAGGCTAAACCAGACACTATGCATTTTAATACACAAAAATATGATACAAGACAAATGATACTCTCTTTTGGATCTCAGATGTGTGCAGTTGATATTCCACTAGCATTGAAGTCTCCCTTAAACAAAGATAAGTCATTTTATGTCTATTGAACACAGAAATCCTAACCTGCAGTACAGTCATGTACTCCACCTGAAGTCTCATGACACCTCACTGCCTACCCAAATGCAAACCTATAGCTCCTCAATCATAAATTTGGAGACCATTGTTGGTAGGAAATACAACCAGTCATGACAGGCTGCAGGCACTACCTGATAGCAATATAGATCTTACTCCTGTTGTGTATTTCCAAATACCATGGCAAGAGCAACCCTTGCTCATGGCAAGAAGACTGCAGTGATTACTGCTGAACTTGAGTAACAGGGATGATGCAGCAGCTCTAACTTTTGCCATGGAAAAAGAAAACAGAGCAAACAGGGACTTAAGCTTTTACACGAGTCTTACAATTTTGGCTCAGTAACCTGACCTTGTTTGCTTAGATGCTAAAGCAAAGCACTCTGGTACCACAATACTCCTCCAGAGATCCCCTTCTGCATCTCCCTCCTATACTGGATTCTTTCAGAAAGCCCAACCCAATCATCATTCCCTCTAGGTTCGGGATGTTGCCATCTACCCAGCTGGCCACTGTGTATCATCTACCCAGCTGGCCACTGTGTATCCTCCACCCAACTAAACAGCAAGAGCAGCTGTGGCCTGCAGGGCTCTGCTATATTGACCCTGTCTGGCACCTCTTTTAATCCCTGCCCAGTCCCAGGCAGCACCAGGAATTTGCTTACTGGATAGAAAAGACACAGGCCATCTTTCCAGGCACTCTTCCTTTGACCAATCTACTACTATAACTGTCTCTTGGCCTTGATACCTTTCCAGACAAAGGCGTCTCTGCTTCACTGCCTTTTGATCTGATTCCTCACTCCAGGGACTGATTTAGTCCTGGAAGTTCTGTTCTCATTCCTCCTATTCTTTCCCTCGTGGTTTCCAGCCCAGAAAAATACATGCAAAACAGTGCATCAAGCAGAGAAGGAGAGCAAACTCCAAGCATCCAGCATGGCTCCTCAAAAAAAAGAGTCCTACCTTGCCCTACAGGTGTTTCCACAGTTCTCAAGAGTTTGAGATCATATGCTGAACCCTTAACTTTCCTGCAGAACACAGAGCTCCATGCCACAGGCAGCCACGTTCCACATCAAAACAGAGTGCATCATCACAAGTCCTGTATGATGATGATTGCTTTCAGCCAACTGGGCACATGCTCAAAGGGTGACACTGGCACAGCTGTGCCATTAAAGAAGGGTAACACAAATATAGTAGATGCCTGGAAACTGGCTGCTACTTCTTCAGCCCATGCTTCATGTACTGCCAAACATTCCTGTATTCTCTTGATCCAAACTGAGAAACACAGAAACAGGACCAGGGAAAAATTTTTACAGTGCTCAGTATCTCGTATCACTTACCGCTCCAGGCATCCTAGTGGTCAGGAACAACAGCTTGGGTCAGAGGAGACTTCTGTTTCATGCAGGAGGTTCCTAGTACGGTTAGGAGACATTTTGCAGGCACAATTGTACTGTATTGCAGACATAGTTTGAAATCAAACAAGGGATAGCAAGCCATATTGCTCTAGTTTATGTAAAAAATGATACAAAAATGATACGTAAACTGGAATAGCACCTTTCTTACTGAAGTGAACCAAATTTTCAAGTGCTAAGCAGATGTGGCAAGACAAAATCTGTTGAAGCCACTGGATATAAGAAAAAAAAAAAAGTAATTTTATTATGTAATTAGCTGCAAGTTTTAAAGACCAAGGTCTCTTCAATAGCTGCTGCCTGTTTCTAGACAATTATTCCTTCTGCTTCTAAATTAATAATTGCAAATCTATGCCATGCAAAAATACAGGATCACTGTTTAGGCTGTTGACATTTTCAGTAGTGATTTCAGTGCTTTCTCTACCAGCAGCTGCCACTGTTTTGTTAGCAGGGAGAGCAGCCACCACCAGCTCCCAGCTCTCTGTGTCAGATCTCATCCAAGTCGTAGCATTTGACCCCCTGGGAAGCAACCACTGCCTCCACTGCTGTTGTGCACTCCCTCCAGGAAACAGGTGGTGAGACAGAATGGGAGCAGGCAACAGGCTGCCAAGTGGACCATGATGAGGACACTTCGAAAAAAATAGAAGAAAAACCAAAACCTCCCTCTATTCCATTTTCCTTTTCTTACTCTGTCCATGGACTTACACCTTCTATTCTGGGTGTCACTTTTAAAAACTCTTAAGTAGCAATTTTGGGGGGCTAAAAAGGCACATACCTTTTTTTTTTGTCTCCTCTGCTCTTCATGGGTGATAACTGTGCTCCCATATAGCTTCAAAATGGGAAAAAAAGGACTCAAGATACTAGGGAGGAAGTGGGGGGAAAAATGGCATGATAGTTAGTAGTTGCTTGCATGAAAGATGGGCACATCTTTACATGCAAGGATTAGCTAAACTCATTCCTTTCAGATTTTCAAGCATATTTACACAGGCCGACCAACCAGCTATTGCTACTTCTGCATAATATAATTCAAAGCTTCTTCTGATTTTAGACCAGGAAGTCAGTAAACTTGTATCAGTAATACTCTAAAATTTAAGCGGGGATACTGTAGTTAGTATATTAGCTATGACATGAACAGCTGCATGAGGTTTGTGTTTCCTGGATATATCTAATTCTTGCTGTAGATGGTAATGAAGACCTTCTCCCTGTGACCACGTTGAATAGAGGAAAGTGACACGGGATTAGAAAATAAAAGGAACTTGAAATTTCAACATCGTTGTAGCTTGCTACTCTAAAATTCTTCTTCCCTCTCCTTCTTCTTCCTCCTGCTCTTCAATGAATCGTAGCCCAAGGGGTAAAACCTCTAAGGCGCTCATTTGCAACAGCAAACACAAAGGACAGGGACACAGATGCATAAAAGCATGGGTGTAGCATGTAGCAGTTGAAGGAACACAGGCTTTTTACATGACCAAAGGCAAATCCCATGCTGAGCCATGTGTAAGGCATGTGAGCATTACTTAAGTTTCTTTAAAAAAACCCACAGGTTTCTTTCAAAGCCAAATGTCAATAACAGAGAAAAAAAAAAAATGCACAATTCTAACAGTTAAAAGAGGTATAAGAGGAACTTCCTTCCATCTTCCACAGAACCATCTAGTAAAACTTGTCCCAAGTCACAGCATTCAAGTGACAGAGTATCAGGGCAACCAACTCCAAAACATGCTTGAATTTCATCTCTTCCTGTCCCACTTGGTAGCAATAATGAGATTTGGGCATGGGTTCTAGTCAGACTGAACAAAGAAAATGATGGCATTTTGCTGGAGTTACAAAGGTGCAGACAAGTGAATATTAAGAGGTAACAGCAACAGATTGGATGTATCTGTGTCCCAGTAGCGACCCTCAACTCATATGCGGAACGTTTTGAGGTCTGTACTGAATTTTTCAGAAGAATTTCTGAGCATGAAAAATGCTGTGACTTTAAAAGTCAGCACCAGCTTTAGCAGAGACTGGGGCCAGAGAGCCCCCACTAATTTACAGAATAGACCATTTTGCCTCACATTTAGTGAGAAGGTATTCTCACCTCACCAAACCAGGCTGATCAAAGAGAATCAAGATCATCTAAAACTGTGAAGGAGAAAACAGTTATTTCTCCATCTCTCCCCAACACACCAAGCTGCACTGAAGGCACATGCTGAGTTTAACTGCAGAGGCAGAATCAAGCTTATCTAACTGCCACAGTTACAAGTCAATAATGTTCATTTTGCATTCAGTTAAATTCTGAGTAGTTTAATCAGCAAAGTAATCTGGAAATAGTGACAAATCTCTTTATTCATTAAGAGCAAGCAGTCTTTAAAAAGCCAAATCAAAGTAGGCTGCTGTGAGCTCGGATCGGCATATGCTCTTTCATTAGCAGCATTGATATTTAACAGCAGAGAGGATTTTCATGCCCTGAGTTTGTGCCATGCTTCCTTTGAGTCACTCTGACCATCAAAATGAAATAAAAATTTTATCAGCAATTATTACCTGCGTGTCCTAGTCACTGCTTGAGGCTCCTATCAAGTCCCTACAAGCATTCCCATGGGTGCGTTATACATCTGTAATGCACCAAGCTGTGTCATACAGAAAAACATTGCCATTGTATTCTTGAGTTTCAAAACATTTTTCTCAACAAAGTTTAGAGTTAATTAAGGGTAATTGTCTTCTGTTATGTGTAGATGTGTTTATATTACTATAACAAGTTTTTCTGCTCTGATAAAGGCTTCCACAGTGCACAGGCTTGGAAATGATCTATCAGAGTCAACATTGGTCCCAGATGCCCACAATACTAGAGTTAATTTCATTGAGGAGCATAAGATTAGGCTGCCAAGTCCCATGAACACAATTGCCTGCCGCCCCCCCCCCCCATTTTGAAATCTCTGAAGCAGCAGCTTTCATTTCTCTATCCAGCAGTTGTTTTGTGAAAACTCATCAACATCACATGCATCTTTCATTTGGTTTGGAACAAATAGAAGATTCCACATGACCACAGGTCTGTCTGTCTAGAGTTCACTGGCAGTTTGAGGCACCTTTGAGTGAGTTTATTTTGAATGACTAAGCAAATACTGTTAATGTTCACTTGGAGTGAAATGTTTCTCATAATATTTACACCTCTTCAACATCCTTATCACTCCATAGCCTGTTTAGCATATCATAATACAAACTCAACTGTGCAGGCCTGCTTGTTCTGGTAGACACAAAACAAGTTTTACCTGGTGTTACAGCACAATAAATTGAAGTTCCAAGAGCCTGAACTACTTCTGAGTAATAAAACACAAGTCAGTGATACTCATCTGTTTCAAGGAACCGTCCTAGGGCATCATCACTTGAGAAATAAAAGGCATACCATTTTGCCTGGTGGGAAGAATCAAACCCAAAGGACCCGAGTCAGTGAGGAAGAAGGTATTTCAGAAATCATTTCCAGCTACACTGCCATTAGAAGACTAGATTGGCTCCTTAGCTATAGTGCTTTTTTTTGTATGGCTGTATTTTGGCTTAGTTATTCACTCCTCAAATGAGGGGTGAGCCTTACAGGAAGAAGAGCCTATGCAGAAGCTGGTCAAGGGTCTTTTCCCTCTGAAGCACAGCCAAGTATTAGTGGTGGCATTATATATGCACTTGATTATGACATATACAGACAGTATCCCGATCCTATTCTATTTCGGGTACCAAACAAGCAAAAAGCTCACCTTCATGAAGCCATAGCCGAGATCTAAAATCGAATTAACTTTATGGATTATAATTTATGCTTTCCAGAAAGCTTTTAAAAGCCCTCATGCATGCATATTTATTGCTAAGAGATCAGAAAACATAGGATGATTCATGAGACTAGCTGTTATATTTATCCAAGACAGTCATGATCCAAGTGCTTGCCTGCAAATGTACAGCTCCAGCCATGGTGCACCTACGCATCAAGGAACAATTCTCTGGAGAAGTGGCACTTGCACTCATATTGCAAACCACTCTTTGCACCAGTGTCATAACTTAACTTAAAAGCTGCAAAATATGATGCAAGTCCACTGTTAAATTTTTGTGTAGTCTTCACTTTTTTATGCATTTAAGAACTTAAATTGAATACACCTAAAAGCTGTCTCTGCGATATGGACCAAAGTAGGTTTTAGTTAGAAAATCCCTGCCCTACACAAGGGACCTGAAAAAATGCTTCTATGTTTAAAATAATTTTCACATGCAAATTTCCATTTAGAGGTTTCCAGTTTATGGTCACTGATTTCAAGTTAATAAGCAGAAGTGTATTTGAATAAACCATAATACAGTGCTTTGTAAAGCCACTAGCCTAATTTTGATTGTTTCATTTCCAGCTCCATGGCTGTTTCCAGTCAGTAGCCATGCTGTCTGTCCTTAAGTTCTTTGAGATACTTTTGTTGTCAGAAATGTGTATTAATAGCATTGATACAATAAGCCTGCTAACACTTCAATAATGCAAAGCACACGTGAAATAAAGCAGATTTAAAAACCATAAAGACAATGCAGTTTTCTCATTTATTCAAATATTCTGCAGGAAGTAAACACTGAAAGATTTAAAAAAACTTCACACTGCAGTATGTACAGTTTTGTGACATCACATGAGGAAATGAATTTCTAATAAAAAATGAGACCAGTTAGATAAATTACTGAAGACACATCACAATAAAATTTGTTGTAGTAAAATCTCAGATTCTTATATATGGCAATGAAAATCAATATTCCTTTGTTTTACAGGGATGGAATAGTCCTGGTACAATATTTCAGTTATGCAAAATGAAGTCCTGAACTTACATGACTGAATAAACTTGTATGAGTACTTCATGTTTTAAAAGTAGGTTTGTGTTTGTTTTGTGTGGGTTGTTTTGGTTTCTTTTTTTTCCCCATTTGTTTGTTTGGGTTTTTTTCTTTGTTTTGTGTTTTTGGGTTTGTTTGTTTGTTCTCCCCCCACCCCCCCACCACCCCTTTTGATTTGAAGCACATTCTTTCACAAAGCTAAAATACCACAGCAGAAGTCATGTCCAGAAGTGAAATACTGTTGTGTTTTGAACTGACCTGACTTAAGACGACTTTTTTTTTTTTTTTTTTTGCCAACGCACAGATGCACAGGGTCCCCCATGCACTTTTCATGCAGCAGGTAATCACAACTTTAAATAAAAGTATTTTTCTATACATTCTTCCAGACTTGCAACTGTATACATACATGCAAAAGTTTTTAAACCTATGTGATCATATTTACACTTATACATGGAATATACATAACAAAAAAGATTAAAAGCTTTTTTTTCCTTTGCATTAGAACAATACAAAATATGTATTTTTCATTAAGGAAACCACTATTTACATCACCTTTTAAAAACCAGTTTCAACATATTATAGGTGTAACAAGTCAATATATTTACATTATATATAAATATATATAATATATACTTACCAGTTTACTCCTCTAAGATGTGGCAGAGAACAAACTGGTAATACTATGTCACTGACGTCAATGAGAGCTGTAATAGTTTCACCAACATTTAACAGGGAGAATTTAAACCATAAATTTCTTTCTTTTAAAAACATTTGTAAATTAAAAATTTAAAAACATTACTAAGAATAAATGGCTAAGAAGAGTGAAAGCTATGGCTGAATTCCCTTTTGATCTTGTAATGTTTATAAACTTCTCAAACTGAGCTGCCCATTTATGTGGTATCAGTAGAGAAGCCCTCCAGCGAAACACCTATGATTCTGTGGTCATGTATTACCCCCCATCATTTCCCCAAACTTTGGCAGAGGAGGCACTAGAAATCTCATTATCTCAGTCCTCTATACCTTTCCTCTGCAAAAACAAGGCGAATCTGCATGGCAATTACGAGTCAATCCCCCAATCTAGCTAGCTTGGGCACTACACCACCACAGCAGGTGAAGCAGCATAAGCATGTAAGATGCCCCCTCAAGAAAGGCAGCGGGCACTTAGCGACCCAACTGCTGCTGCAGCCACTCCTAGTTAAAGGGAGTTCATTTAGGCCTAAATCCCAAGGGATTGCAACTTTGAGTGTGATATAGCCATATGCCTGACTTATTTCTTCACTGCTCCATGAAATAGAGGCATCTTTCCTCCAGCAGTCTCACCCAGCTACAACTGGGATGTGTTCTCTCCTCCCTCCCTGCTCCTTTGATGGCAGGATCACACAACAGTACCCACCAATCCTATACCTCTCAGCCTACACAGTTACCACTGCCAGTATCTGACAAGGCTCCATTTTTCTTCAAGTCTATAGTTTAAAGGCCTAGCTGAAACTTCAGCTTCCTGAGTTTGCAGAGCTATCTTTGAAGCTTCCACTCCCACAGACTGAGAAAGCATATTGGGGACAGCTTAAAAGCATATTCTAGTAGTAAACGTCTAATGAACCAAGGAGAGAGGATTTGTTGAGAATACCAAGTGTTACTCAACAGATGACTTTGGTTTGTCATTCATCTACAAGGACTGGTGGAAATCAAGGATCTTTGAGTTGCTTGGGAAAACATGGCCAGCCCTACTGGTCCTTCTGCTGGTGCAGCAAATCCAGCTCCTGCAACCCACTTTTCTGAGGGAAAAGGTTCCAAGGAAAATGATGGTGACTCGGTTTTAGTCACCCATGCTACAAATTAAAATTATTAAAGAGCCTTTGGTCCTCAGGTTTAAAGGCTGTGAACCTGGATGGGCTAGATTTTACAGAAGACCTCTCTTCCCTAGGAAGGGGTAACATCAGTGATACTGGAGAATTTCATATAGTATACGGTTGGCCTCTTAGCAGCTATCTGAAGAGCATGCAGTTGGCATGCCCTATTCTCTCAGGGGCCTCATCATTATGTTACGTGCTGCTAGAGATTGCAATGTCTACAAGAGGTTAAGATTCTTCCATGATAGCATGTCCTAAAATTAAATTTGTGTATTATAGTTTACTGACGCCTGTGAGAATGGCAATACCCTTTCATTAATATCACCTAAAAAGAAAACTAAATCATTAACTGGTCAAACTGTTAACATTTTAACTTAAATGTTTTATAAAACTTTTAAAACTAAATGCTCAAAAGTATATATTATAACGATAAGACTATCATAGAATAAATACATGGGTAAGCACATTCCTAGGCTCCAATATTACTTTGTTAGGGTCAGACTCTCCTCACTACTTTTCATGTCAACTCTATTTTGATGAAGTTTTTCCAATCAATTATTTCACATCCATTCAAGCTGCGCTTTTCTGGGGAGCCCTTCAAGTAAATGATAGCCCTGTATTTACTCTGGGGACTGTCTATTATTCCATATTGTATATATTTCCTAACTATATACACATTGTTTCAAGAAAAATAATCAATTAAGACTTTAAGAGACATTTAATGGATGGAACAAATACCATCTTTTTAATATTTCTGCTGGGTTGACTCATATAAAAACAATTCAGTTCCACTGTCAATCCAAAATATACTTTATCTTGTTAATGATTACTCTAGGAGACATCTGAATTGTCACTGGGCCACTTATAAATGCAATATTAAAGACAAACAAAATTTTATTTTTATATACTTCAGACAATGACATTTAGAATTATATCAGATTTGTGTGAAGGTTTTAAAATATAAATCTTCTTTGTACAGCCCATTAATATATTACGCTTCACCCAAATAACATAAAAATATATCTTTAAATTGCTCTGTTATTTCTCATATAAACTGGGGGGAATGTGTTTTATATTGGGCATTGCCAAATATTTGTGTTCCTTAAAAGAAGGTATCCCCTAGGGGAGCAAAACAGAATAGTGGTGCATTTTCCAGCTGGCAGGCAGGGAGGCAGAAGTCCCTTTCAGTAGGGACTGCACTGGAAACAGGGGAAACTGATCCCAGGCAGGGGGCGGAGGATAAGAGTGGGACAAGAGCTTGCTTTGTCCTGGCAAGCCAGCCATCTGGGAAAAGGATCTCTGAAACCAAATCAGAAAGGAAAAGCGCAAAATGCCCCATCACTCATCTCTGCTATGCAAACATGAGATGGACAGAAACAGCAGTTTTGTCATGTCATCAGCTCTCAACAGTGAAAATGGTCAAAATTAAAACAGGAGTGTAGCTTTCATCTGTGCAAGCCAACTACTTAGCTGTCTGCTGATAGCAGAGGGGATTAGCAGTGAAATTAGAAGCTACAGAGAACGTTTTTTTCAGGGGAGGAAAAAGTTCACCAAAACGTAGGGTTGCCAATAATGCATATAATTTGGAGGAACTGGATTTTGTCCTCCTCCTCCCTGAGAAATAAGAGCTGCAAATGGAGTTAACACTGACAGTGTTAACAGGAAAGCAGAGCTGCATTGCTCTTCCCCAGCCAGCAATTTTTTTAAGGCGTCTCAGCTTTGACCGCAATTTTTGGTTACTCCCATCTCAGGCTGATATTGCCAGATGTTACAAATCACAGCACAGGTGGGGATTGTGGAGAAGGGCAAAGGAGGATTTCTTGGGCATGTCCCACTATCCATTACACAACATGACAAAACCACAATTTTATCCATAGTGTAAGCTGAAAAATTATTCTAAAACCCGATTTTCTGCAGTGAAAGGGCAGTGCACTAAACCATGCATCAGCTGTTCGGAGAGTAATAAATATTGGCAGAATATGGATTTTTCTCCCTGGCTGTAGGAAGAGGCCAACACATTTTTCATGAAAATCCTATTCCATCTTTGAGTAGAATCTGATGTGTTCCTTTAGTGCAGCTGGTATCCTTCTGCAGAACGCACGGGAAGAAGGATGGTGCTGAACAGATAATTCTGCCCAGATGCTCCACAAACTTTTCACCATTTTCCTCACACTACTCTAAGAGGCATTTTGGCTTTCCCCTTGTAAGCAGGGAAGTGACAGGAATACACTGACAAAAGGACTTGTGAATTATTTGCATGGCCTATGAAAATCTGCCTTTTGTATAAAAGCCTGGAAAAACCCCTTAATTGTAACTAGTAACTCATAACTATGGCTAAGGATTCTGAGGAAGGCATTCCAAAGCAGGGCAAAGAAGAAAAAAACAGATTTTACACCACTGTTCTGGCAGGACCACAAACAAGATTTAACAATAACAAAATTTTTGGAAGCACTAAAAAATACATTTCAGTGCATTTCAATTATTAACACTGACACGGGTTTTCCAATATGACGAGCTAATACCTTGGACAGACTGCTCCATTTCTTAAAAGTTATTCTTAAAATTCCACAACATATATTAAACATTCAAAAAAAAAGTACACTGTCTCAATGCTCAGGTTTTCAAAATATAAGGATTATTTTACAGGAAGGGAGGGAAACGCAGCATTACCACCACCTAGGCTGTACGCTTACACTTTATGTTATACCAAAAACTTGCAGATCCAAGTAAGTCTCTGATCAAAGAGTACTCATAACTTAATCTGATACATACAGAAATGTCTTGTACAAATTACAACCTTCCTAGTTTCCTTGTGACAATCTATTGTAAAGCAAATTTTATCTACATGTATTTTAAATAACATTACCAGAAAAATAAAAAGTTTATCAAATGAAAACATGTTTCAATTAGACCATGCTTTTCTAAAATCATGCTCAATTTATACAGTAGTCAAGTTCGTATTTTTTTTTCTTTTCTTTTTTTAAACAAAGATTCAAAACTACTGATTGTAAACTCATTGAGAAGACTGTACTTTATTCTGGCTCTTTTTTGATTGTTAGCACTTTCTCCAGAAGTCCATGCACTTCTCCATTCACACCATGTTGATGAGAGGTCTTACTCCCCATATGGCTGTTGTAAGGGCTTCTTAAATTATTAAAAGGAGTTTTAAGCTCTGCATCAGAGGTCAACTCCTCTTTGACCATAACATGAGTTGAACTACCAGTAAATGAAGGTTCATTCCAAATCTCTTTGTCATGTGCTTCGTGGCTACTAACAGAGTTGCCACCTTTCTGTAACATGTAGTACAATATCGGATTGGTTTTGGTCAGTCTTGGAGAGTCTTTTTCATAATCATTCTTGTCCATACCTGTGATCACCCATCTGATGGGCCCTTTTTCACTGGGCATGGGACACATGCTAAACTGGTCAGACTCGAGTCTAGATACTGTACTCCCCAAATGTTCCTGGAAGGGAGAACCGGCAGGACTTTTTACTGCTACAGGATACTGAAATGTTCTATGATCCACACAGTTGTTCTGTTGCACGGGGCTTCCCATTAATGCATTTACCGAAGAAATGCTGAATTCAGGTTTATTAATTGTTGCACTGGTTTTGTTTCCTTTTTTCTTGCCCTCTGCTAGTATGTTGTTCCTATGTTGTGACAGATCTCTCTCACAGTTTTCTGAGAGAAGCAGCTGTTTCAACACATTAAAGCCTTTACTATCTCTAGACCAACTCCTATTTTCGCTTTCATTATTTGAAGCATGACTTACAGCATATTTAAATTCGGCATCACTTCTGCTGAATTTCAGTTCTTGCTGGTTAAGCAAAGGCCCATACAATGTCTCCGTATGAGAGGCGGGATTGTTTGCAGCATCAGACAGATTAGTTTTCATTTTTTTTAATGGACTTTCCAAAGGCTCAGCATGAAGCTTCCTCTTTTTCGGTACTGTGCAAAGACCCTTAGGTTCAAGGTGTGTCAGATCATTGTTTCGGTGACTTCTGTCCAGTTCATCTGCAGGGTAACTGTCTTGATTCTGTCTCAGCAACCTACTTAGCAGGCCATTTTTGGAAAAAGAGAAATCCTGAGGTGAGAGGGGCTCGGATTTCAATTCCTCAGATACTGGAGAAGCAGCTGTGTTTCTCTTCAGTGAATGAACAAATCCTTGAAATTTGTTAGCCTTGCACTCTCTTACTTGTTGTGCATTTGAATTATAAGGAACATTTGATTCTTCAGATGGCTCAGTTTTTATTTTCACCATCAATATTTGCTCATTCAAAGCTTTATCGGTCTGTTCTTGAGAACTTTCATCTCTTAAAAGCATCCTCTCTTTCTTTTCACTTTTACCTTTATTGGGAGTTCCCAGAAGCAGCTGAAGGACAGTGCGCCTTTCAAGGAGATTTTCTATTTCCGAACCTGGAAGTCCTTGTTCAGCGGGTGCAGGCTGACAATTGAAGATTTTGTTATTTTCTTCATGTGTACTCAATTTATTTGTAAGCAAAGGGCTGTTCAATCTATCAATCAACCCAACAGGTTTATCTGTGTTCCCTGCTAGCACCTGTTTGCTAGCTCTTTGTTCTTCACTTGACATGGAAGTCTGCATGCCACACTGAGCAAGGTTCTGCAACAGCTTGCTGGCACTGAACGCAGAAGAGTTCTGGGGACTATCGTTCCTGCTCAGCTTAGCTCCTTGAATTTCTTTGTTTTTAGAAAGGTCTATCAAATGTTTAGATGCAGGATTCACCAGTCTGTCTGGCTGGATGCTGCAGGCATATGGAGGTGAGCTACGCTTGATGGCTAACGATTGGTGTGAGAGATTTATAGGAGAGTCTGCTTTTGTCAAAGCCAGGAGAGGTGGAGTGCTTAACGGAGTCATTCGATTTGCACCGGGACTGTCAGTAACAGGAGTCCTTTTACCAGTCTGTACAGTGAATTTTGCCACATCAGCTGCACTGTGTGGTCCCTGAGGGTCATTACTCTTGTCTATCTTTTCTTCACTCTTGTGCCCAAGTAACAGCTGAAGTAGTGTTACCTTCTGATGGGGATTCAGCTTAGGAGTTTTCGGAGTGTCTTTCTCTTCCTTGATCTCTGGAGAGGAAACTTTTGGATCCCAGTTATGAAGCAAGGACTGAGTCAGGTTATCCAGTGATGCAGGTGGACCTGCATCTGGTTTATCTGTCCTCTGTTTAAAGGATAGGTCTATAGGAAGACAGTTAGAATGGGAGCTTTCATCATCACTGCTGTCATCTTCTGTAAAACTAGGATTGTTGTCTGAATACTCATCAATAGTTGTTGGTGTGCTGCTGTCTTCAAAAATGCTAGCTCGGTCACTCTGCTCGTGCCCTTTGACATGTTTGGTGGTATTCTGGCTCTTCAGCAGATGCAAGAGCAAACTGTTGCTGGGAGAGGTTTTCAGGTTACTCCTTTCCAAAGTACTTTTATATCCCACAGTTTTGGGTGGTGAATGCATGATTCCCACTGACCTCTGAAATGGTGCCATATTGCTCTTGCTAGATACTGTTTTCATTGCTGATCCTGTTTGACCATTGAGATGGCTCGTCATTCCTTTTGCTAAACCGAATTGGCCAGTATCTTTCTGAGTGCTTTCTTGTAATCTGGCCATAGCTGCAAGTCTCTCACTTGCTATTTGATTGGCATTTTGTGCTTTTAAAGCATGTTCCCTGGAGTACTGCTGCAAGTGAGCTTCACTTGAAAGGAGTAAAGCTAGCTGGCTACATGCTACGCTGGGCTTCGGTGAAGCAGCAGGACTAGATCGTTTCTCTACCATACTTGCAACGGCTTGTAATCTTGCGGCGCATGACAGCGGCTCATTTATCACTTTAGATCCGCTCTGCACTGCATGAGGAGATTCTATACACCTCTCTTTGGGTAGATTCTTTGTTATATCAGGCAGGCTGTTGTCCAGCTTCTGATCTTTTGCTTTGCTCTTCTTCAGCAGAGTCTTCAGGTGACTGGATGCAACACCATAGCACCTTAAATCTTTCTCCACTTGCAAAGAATCATGGCTAAGGGAATACCCTTGCTCTTTAAGGCTCTGCCTAATCTGCTGTGACAGAGCAACACTCTGAAGCCTAGAGCTGAATGACTGAAGCAAAGAGGCAAGTAATGTACTATCCTGTTTGCCTTTAGGCACATTTTCAACCATGCCAGCTAACAAAGCTTCCTTTTTTCCATCTAAATCCACAATGGAATCAGACAACCGCCTTCTCTTTGCTGCATTCCAGTCTTCTGAAGACTGCAACAGTCTGGCTTTTTTGAGGTGCAGCATGCCAGATCCCTGATATGTATTTGTGTTAAGAACTGGACCATTACTTTGACAGCTGGGAAAAATATTTCCAGAAATCTTAAAGTTTTGATCCTCCCCACTATGCCCAGTAGACTTTTTGTCAACTGCAGTACCTGAGCCTCCTGCTGCTTGATGCATTAGTAATCCCTCTAGGTAAGTTAGAACAACAGAATCCTGGTGCATCTCAGAGCCAAGCTCTTCTCCATGAGTCATGTTCAATAAAAGTTTCCAAAAGGGCTCTGGTTCTATTCACTTCAAAGACTCGTTTTGCTGTAGCTGAATAGAGATGCAGGAGTTGAGAAATAATAGGTAGATGTCTACAGTGTCTTCTCACAGACTTTCAGAAACAATACAAAATGTCATATTCCAAGCAGGCTTTTTCCAGTGTATACTGTTTGATGAATCAGGTTTCCAATCATATCAAACTGATATCTAGAATCTTTACGAAAGGTGTCTAGAGGAGCACTCAAAACATGGTTCCACAGTAATAAAGTTCCATTAAGTATTTGACGCTTTCTTTCTCCAGGAAGCCAGCTTGTTTTTCATCTTTTTCCATCTCCACCAAGCACATAAAATTCCTAAGTGAAAACAGAAAAAAAATATTTAGGATAGCATCATCGTATAGAAGAACTTTTTTTTTTTCTTTCTTAAAACCACATTGTCTTAGACAGAGATCCAGCATATATAAGCAATAATCACATTCCAAAAGAATATGATTGTTCCAAAACAAAGTAGCAGACAAAATACATGATAATTCATTTAAAAAACTTTGTGAACACAATTCTGAGGCAGAAAATTTTATACAAAATTTAAGCTTAACTACAATAATATACTACAACCATTCACTGAATTTCTCTACCCTACAGCTCAAAATAAGGAACAGCAAACAGGAAAGGAAAATCAGAAATCACTCAATACATTTTTTAAAAAACTACACTGGACTTTACCTCACAGCTGCATCAACCTTTATTATGTAAATGCACAGGACATGCAGACTATCAGTCTAAAAGAAAATTAAGGGGGAAAAGCATGCCTTTAGTCTACAATTAGGTTCATGTTGAACCTGCTTTCAAGTAACAGAATAGGCAGCATCATATATATGAGTATTTTTGTTTGGCAGGTAGATGATATTGCCAAAAGCAGAAACCAAGTTGTCACTGCTGCCCAGGACTACCTAATAATGCAAAATCTAGTACGATAGCACAACAGGGAGGAAAACTGTTGTTCTTACAACTCCGAAGTACCGCAATTCATTAGAAGAATCATGTGATAACAGTGGTGATAGGGGTGCTTATGTTCCTTATATAACAAATCCTGATAGTCTCCCTTTGCTAGAGCATTTTTACCTTTACATTCTTTCCACGTATTAAATGTACAATGGTAAAAAAAACAGAGGTCTTCCTTGAAGTCATGTTATTTACAAGGAGTGTGGAACATCACTACTCAATACTTCCTTGGATGAGGCAGTATGCTATAAAAAGCTGTTTTAGAAAGCACACCAGTGGCAGTTATGCTAGATGCATCTCTTCAGTTTTAGTTATATTACTGGTCAATGATAGCATGAACACTTCAGTCACCACAGTTCAATATTGAGATCATTACACCACACACACCTACCCCTTCATTCATTCAGTTCTAAACGGATATAAATACTCAACATGAGCAAAGCTAAGTGCTTTTCCACACATCTAACTCTGCAATTCACTTTCACAGACTAGAAACCCATTGAAAACTCTTATTTACAAGTTTAGAAAGGATGTACATAGATGAAAACCTTACATCCTTAATGTGAATGAATATTTTATGATTGATTTCCCAGAGGCTATTTTTTTAATTTGAAAGCTATAGGCAACTAGAAGTCAGAAAAAATATATATCTAAAATAAAAGGAAAGAATCAGAACAATAGCCATAATGTTAACAGCCCATGTATCCCCATGTGCAAATACTCCTCTAGTACATTTTAAGTCATTTAGAGAAACTCTAAAAACAGAGCCATCTGAAAAAACAAAGAAAAAAAAAAACCAAAACCAACAACAACAAAAAACAAACGAACAAACAAACAAAAAAAACAACAACACCACAAACCAAATCAAACCAGCAATGCATTGTAGTGTGAGTGTGTAAACCCATATACCTCAGTATCAAATGAAAACTTGGTAGCTATTATTGGAGTCTCAGTACCTCTCTCAAATGCATGTCTACCCTAAGCAGCATTTACATAATTACCTGTAGAAGATAGTGTCTGTTCAAAATATATAACTACAACTTAAATATGGATTCATGGAATTAAAAGTTACCAGTAATCTTACTGTTCCTTCGAACAGCTCTGTGTGGCGTTTGCAGTTTCAGCACAAAACAGACTAAAATCAGAAATAACAAATCATTGAAAAAAATAAAGGTTTCCAATGAATACATTGAGTATCCAGCAACTGTCACATCAATACAGCTAGACTTATTTTCTCAAATATCTGAGAATGTGCTTTAGCTGGAAAATACAGTTTTCCACCTTCCAAAAGTAAAACTCGTTATTTGCAGCCACATTTTCGTATTTCAAAAGGGAATTAATGCTCTTCTTAAAAGGATTGGAGTAGCACTTGATACCTCAAGTTTTAAGAGAGTACAACTGATTTTTTTCAAGATTCCTTACTATCTGATAAAAGCAAACCTTCTAGGTCATTTTTAAGATCAAGTCCCAGACAAATGCACCATTAAGACAATAATCTGTAAAACTTTATTCATTACAGCTCTGGGTAATTAAAAAAAAAAAGACAATGCATTTCTACAAATCCCTTGAGTTCTCAAAGAGTCTGACAGTCAAAGCAACACTTGCAGCCAGCACTGTTTACATACAGTAACTAAAGTGCTTTGCCCCACTTTATTTTGCCCCGCCCCCCCCCTTTTTTTTTTCCAATGCTCAGTAGTAAGGAAATGCCAATAATTTCACAAAAATTGGGTTAATGCAAAGGACTCCTCTTTAAAGAGAATGAAATCTGTAAAGCACTTAACACATTAGATGGACTGTGGATGTCCCATTCCTTAAGAGCCTGTTTTGATCCAGTGCTGCAACAGGTATTACAGCATTATAAACCTCACATGACCTAATGTACAAGCCACAGATGTGATGGAGTCATCTGTCAAGAACTGAAATCACATTTTTTTTTAAAAAAAAGTCTCTAAACTTGCACCTTAGTTGTAATGAAAAAACAGGTAGTAAAGTCAGCGTTTGAAGGCAATCTTATAACTAAGCATTTCCGGTGAGTTTTAAACCAAGTACACTTTTCTTTCACTATCTGATGTGTGATCTTGTGAAAACCGAATCGGAAGTCAACTCAAAACATGACTTTGTAGACCTGAAAGCGAACTGGTCTGTGAAATTAAAATCTTTACTTGACGTTCTCATATTCCCAAATGTAAAGACTACATCCCACCACATCAACCAGTAGCTCAGACAGTCATTTTAATTATTACAGATTTGAAGAATGCAATACAGTGATTGCAGTGTCAGCTTGGGATCCATGGGTCCAATTACTTGCTGTGCTGCAAACATGCTGACTTCTGGTTTTACTTTTCTGTACCCCATTTTCCGAGGCAGAGCAATATGCAAACTTCAGACAGATAATTGAAGATAATTGTATTAAAGGCTGTGTGTTGCTCAAAAGCTCCACAAATAGCACTAGTTACCTAAAACATAGTATTTTAAGTGATTGCCCACCCTTACAGCTGCCTGCAGTGAAATGCTGCAACACACAATGGAATTAAGGTCTCCAGAAAAATTCCCTGATGCAGAATATTGCAGTGAATGAAACATGAGTGTGGAAAGGGAGACTAACTGTCCCAGAACTATTCTGTTATTAAGCTAAATTTGTACGTCTATGATTTTAGCAGGGAGAAAGGATGTACTCAGAGTGGTGGTACAAGCACTTCAGTTCTCTCTTCTTGATAAGGTTATAAGCAGTGAAACAGGTTTGATTGAACAAACCCATGGTACCAAATCTGCAGAGCTGAACAAACGTACAGGTACTTCAATGGCCCTTAAGCATGTGCTTTAAGAGAACCAAGTTTCTAAGTGTTTTGCTAAATCCCTGCTTTATGTCAGAAATCTATTGAGCTTAATGGAGCAGCTGAGATCTCTTCACATTTTTGATTCAGGCCATCAAGATGTTTTGAAGGTTTCCTTTAAAAAGTAATTTAGAAAAAAAAAAAACAAAACAAAAAACAAACACAAAACAACAACAAAAAAACCCACACACAACAGTAAAAGCAAAAGTGATCAGAGAGTAGAGCAACATTCAGTAATAAACGGGTGAATTCTTCCAGTTTCACTCAAAAGAACCTGAGAATCAAGAAGTCTTTTTTTATCTACAATGAATTCAATAAAAATAAATAATAATTATTTTTTAAAAAAAATCTGACTCCTCTCCTACAACTGTAGGATATCACTTTGAGGAAGCAAAACCAGGCTTCTCCCCAGGAGTTTGGAATGATACTCACTGCTTCGTCAGGACTCCTGACTGACTCCAAAAGACACTTTAGACACGGGAAGGTTAGCCTATCACTTCTAAACAGCTCGGTCAGGACAGGGCACACGGGGAATCATGTTGCAGCAGGAGCCCCTGCTGCCTCCAGAATTTGTGAAGGGGCTCCCTGGGGCTCCAACCCCGCCAGGGATCTGGCGTCCCCCATCCCGGGCAGGGGTGTTCCCTCTAGTTTGGCATACTCCCGCTGCCCCCTCCTGCAGCACACGGCAGCTTCGCTCAGGCTATAAAATGTTCGCTTTGGACAGCGGCAGGTAAGCAACAGCCACAGCTCCACGGCAAAATCCTGAGCAAGTACACAAAGTGGAAGAACCTTTTCCCTATTGTTCTGTGAAGACAGGTATTGCCAAACACGGTCCTGGCCTTCCTTACTTTTTGGTTAAGTTTGGATAACTCACAGATGTTGTTTTCTTTAGTATTAGGGAGAGAAAGGGGATGAGTGGAAGGGATGAATCCAAATGAGCGCAGTCAAAATCTTCTGATGATGTCAGTAGCTTCAATGGTAGGATTTTGAAACACGCTGCAGAAAACTGATTGCAGAAAAGCTGATGCAATAGCTCAGAGATGCAAAATCTAGCATTTTACAAAAGCATGCAAACATTGAGTAACTGAGAAATCTTTGTTCACATAAAATTGACATGAACACAGAATCAACATCACAGCAGACACAAGAAACTATTTTTCCTGTGAGAATAAGATCTGACAAACCACTGGTCTCAAATGTTAATGAAATAACAACTGAGCAGGGAAGAAAAAAAAAAAAAACCAAAACCAAACCAAAACGCAACTCTTTTGGCAGTAGAAAATATTCATATTTACTTTGGCTTCTAAGAGACTGCTAAATTGTAAATGTTAATTAATTTCATCCTTAATTGTGGCCCCAGAGGCACATAAGGAAGGGAAGGCTGTTCCTACATATTCCCTCCGGGGCGTGGAAAGGGGGATTCGGACACCTCATCTCAGCATCCCTCTGCTCCTCAAATTTCACATGGGATTCTGCTCAGTCTGTGAATCTGTGACTCACTCAGACCATGCAATACCACCTCGTGGCAACAAGGAGCTTTGGGACGATACATAATATATATCAAGGGGGAATATAGTATTTCCACTGTCTGCTTAAATGACGTGTGGAAATGTCAGAGAGATTTTCGTATTTATGCAGAGAGCCTTTTGAGGAGATGGCAAGGCAGGCTGGGCACGTTTGTGCCCATGCGAGGCAAGACATAGAAGTCAGAATGCCTCAAAGTCACTGGAAAAGCATTTTCACATGGAAGACCAAAAGTCTGAACAGGGCTTGCTACTTTGCGGCTTTTACACAAACCTGGGAAGTACATTGCAAAGAAATGCCCATCTAGCTCTGATGCATGGCTCTCCCCCAAGAGGGGACAGTAAGAGCAAAAATGACAGCAATCAAAGAGTGGCAGTGCTCAGAGAAAAAAGTACGTCTGCGCTGCTGACTGACACTTACAGGAGAGCCAAGACAGCTCGGGTGCCAGAGTAAGCCTAGTCCAGTGGCAAGGGACCTCCTGGAGGGTAACCTGCCCTGAGAGGCAGACTACTTCAAAACAGCACTGGTCTGCTGTGACTCATCTGATGCTGGCACTCAACTCATCTAAGCACAGCTTACACAAGGCTGCAGGCAGACATTCCTGCTTAAGTTACATGTGATTCATGCTTTTGAAGCTTATTGAACAAACCCACCAATAAGGAGGGGGGGGGGAAACATTAAGAGGGAAACCCCCCCAAACAAACAAACAACAAACACCACACAAACACACAACAATTCCCCTCCCCAAAAACAAACAACAAAATAACACAAACACAGCAAGCAACCTAAAAAAAACCCAAACAACCAAACACCCTATCCAAACAACAAATAAATTCCTCACCCAGCAACACCCCAAAACTAAGCAAACCCCCAAAACAGCTGAAGTAAGTATATTGGAAGGCAATATAGAGGGACAGACACAAGTGCCATAAAAGCCGAGCCTGTGAAAGCCTTAGTGGCAGCTCTCAAGGTTTACAAGAGCACCCAAGCATTGTACACAGCTTAATTACAATCTGGCCCACATGTCAAAGCCTCCTGCTAAGTAGTTCCACTAAGTTCAGATGAATCACACATGTAGGCATTTATCAGGCTCCTCATGCACTCTTCAAACACTAGTAATGTCAGCCTGCCTTAAATTAGTATTTCTTATTGTAACAAGTGAAAGAATTGAGCATTACAGAAATAATCACTCTTAGATGTGGAAAACCCACCTCTGTTGATATAACTTTCAATTTACCACCGTAAATAAGTCATTCAGAGAAATTTCAGTCAATTCCTAAGCACAGACCCATGCATATATATTTGTTCTTACAAATACTGCTGGAGAAACATTTCTATTTTGTTCTGTAATGGTACTGTAAAAGGCATCTTTGAGTTCACTTCTTAACCAGGATCTGCTAGCACTCAGACATGAACTTGGAAACACACACTCTGCCAACTCTTGGCTAGTTATAGTATGAAACAGTCATTCAACTGACAAATGCCACCTCTGAAGGATGGTATTTGCCATCTAAAACTGCCCCACGAGTCACTGCTTGATGATCTGCTCCTACTGAAGACAAAAAGGGCAGAAACTGAATGATAAGGCAGAAAAGTTACATCCTACCCCACACCTTTAAGGGCAGAAATACAGAAACAGCACATACCACTAACTCTCAACTAACTTGAGGTAGCATGTTGATCAAAGGTCCTAAGTACAGTGAGCAAAAATGTTCTGTATTGAGTCATCTTATTCAAGAGAACAAGAGTGAACAGTCACAAATATATATACCAGGATCTGTTTTCAGGATAAGAGGGGCAGATGATATACTGCTAGTTGTAACAGAATGGACAGAGGCTTCATCTTTCCAATCTTTGTAAATGACTTCCCTGTAAAAGAGCAATTAAAAGGAAACAAACAACCAGATTCCCATTCCCTCCAACACCTACCAAAAAAAATTAAAAAAAAAAAATATCACTGATTATGCATTTAACTCTACATCAACTCCCCAAGAATGAAAGTTGATTAATTCATAGTGCAGAAATCAATGTCCTCTTCTAGACAATGATGCTTTTGAGTTACGATCAATGCATGAAGATACTGCATTTCCACACAACTGTGACCTTCTGCTTGTTGGAGGGATCCGAAGATGGAGACATTATCCACAACACTACAATAAAATTGTGTATTTGTGGGAAAAGCTGTACATCTTAGGTGATCTGTCATATGGTAAGTCCCTCTATGCTATTTTAACCAAAAGTTGGTTTTACAGAGGTCACACTGCAACAGAAGCACTTAAGAACAATGCACAGCTTTTATTGACAGAAGTAGTTGTATTCCACTTGGGACCAAGCGTCTCATGGTTAGTTATGAATGGAGAGACACTTCCTAGACTTTTCAACAGAAGACTTTTTGGCTTACCAAACAAATACACAGTAATTCCATAGCAAGGTGGAGTACATGATCACAGCAGCACAAGTATGCAATTTTATGTAAAACCCCATAAACCCTGTTAAAGAGCCAGATGGTCTGGTTTATTTTTTACAGCTTTTTGTGGATAAAATTTCTAGCGGCTACAGACACAGAAAAGGTTCATATAATTTCAGTTAAGTGGGAACGAAAAAAAAAAAAAATCTGCTTTAGCAAGAAGTTTTCTACTAGTTCAATTACAACAAAAATGCAAAGCAGCAATAAAACCAAGCAGAATTAAAGAGAGGACATGAGAACCAACTTTAGAAAAGTCAGAGAAGATGCAAACAATATCCTGTAAAGAATGTCACAAAGTCATCTTACTACCGTACCAGAAATAACACAAATACATTCGTAACATCCCTAAGGAAAATCTTAAAGCCTTTAAGTCATATAGATGCGTACAGAGATGATCAGTTAACAACCTCAAATATTAGGAATCGGGCTGCAATGCAACCTTCACCATGAGTTGAAGCAGAACAATTAAAATACTGACTTAGCCCAAACCCCATGAAAATGGTATTCCCTACCATCTAGCCATTGCATGAACAGTGGATGCCTGGCAAAGGGAAGTGTCTAACTATGCCTCAATAGAAAGGCAGAGACATTGAAGTGATTTCTCAAATTTTATGTTTATGAAAATAACAAGCTTTTTAAGAAGGTAATATGCTGTCACAAAGTTGTGGAAAAGAGTTCTTACTAATGCATTTTATATCTGTCCTTCATGAGTGCTGCACAGAGGAAATAATTGCAAAATATCAAGAATAGACTTTGTTACTGATTGTTTCACTAATGTCAATAAAGTTAAAATAAGTACTTATACCCATTTGAAAACTGTATAAAACAAAAGAATGCATATGTTTGCTTGATTTCTGAAAAGAAGTGCATGATTTTCTACATGTAATGACATTACTCAAAAAATAAAAGACCTATTAAAAATAAATGTATTACTCCATACTTACACCCAAGTATTAGCTAATTTGGAACCATCATTCATAGCGTCTGTCAAACCAACAACCTCACTAAGCCTTTATAAAGCCATGTGCCCAAAGTGTCAGTTACACCGAACAACTTCACTGCCATGTTAGCATATGTCTAAAATTAAGCCTGTTCTCAAGAACTCTGCTGAATGCAAGTAGTGCCAGCACATCAGAGCCTAACAGGCTGCTAGGGAGCTCCAGCTCGATCTCCAGGAAAAAAAGCCATCTCGGTCACCATGAAGAACAATGTTAGTAATAAACAAACTAGTTTAGAAATTGCACATTTAAACGCATACAAACTTCCACAAGATTTTTGCCTGGTTTAAGTGTGAAGCTGATGCCAAAACGTGCAACCGTGTCCTGGTCTATGGAGCTGCAGCTGCTAGCACTACACAACTTCACTGGATTGACAAGCATCCCCATAGAAAGCTCCTACAAGGCAAGCTGGACTAAGGAGCCCATTGCCATCAAAAGACACCCCAAGGACAGTATTGAGTTGTCACTTCACAGTTCTCCATGTGGGAATGCCTGCTGCATGAGAAGGGACAAAGAGCAGGGCCTCCTCCTTCTGGTGCTGAACCACACTTAACACCAAATGAAAGTGAGAGGAGCATTGCTATTGCTGAGATTCTCCAAGAGGAGACTTGATCTCCAGGCAGAATGTCTGCACTGAGTTCAGAAGAATTCATGAGTGAAATTAAGATGCCTTTTTAAGAATTATCTCCTAAAGAGAAATTTGTAAAAAGATAGAGATAAAAACTGCAATGTATTCTTTTCAAGATCTCTGAAATACGAAAAGATGACTGAAAATAGAATAAATGATTCAAATATTTTAATTTTTATATTTTACTGAGGCTTCCCATGAAGATGAAGTATAAATCCTATCAAACTGAACTTAGTTTGTCCATCTTTAAAATAGATTTGACATACAAACACAAACACAAGGTCAAGGTCACAGATCAGCAAGAAAGATTACAAAGAGGACTGATGTAAGAGCTGGCATTTGATCAAAGCTCCTGGATATGTTTTTTTCTTTAGTACACTTACCAGAAATACCACTACATTTTCTTCACATTGGTACATTATAGGTTTTAATTATTTCCCACCTTTAAGAGCACCTTTCCTATGCTTATTTATCTTACAGGAGATAGTAGGAAGCATATCAAGTAAACTAAGGAAGAACTTTACTGTTAAATGAAGAAGTGGAAGACTGCCTTTTGCTATCCTTTTCACTCTATTCAGGTAAGTGCTCACACACAAATCCAAAAAAACACACTCACAAATACAGGACATGGCAGTAAGACCACCACTAGAGAATCAGGACTTCAGTTTGTAACTTCAGCTAGTCTGAGTTACTTATCTTACTTTAGCAATCATGTATTTGGATGTGCACTTCCAAGCACAACACTTGCTTATCTAACCTAATTATCTGTGTGCACAGCATGCATTTCTCAAGGAAATATAAAAAAAAAAATCAAAGACAAAAAAAAGAACCCTTAACACAAGGTCTGTGCAAAACACAATCAAACCAACCCTTCCTGTAAACAGGATAACATTTACCTCCTAGAAAGCCTCTCTAATGCTGAACACTAAGTCAGCAGATTAAACATGGTAGCAACAGTTGAAAGACTCATTAAAACTCAGCTGCTGAGAACAGTTAGTAATGAAAGTCATTTACTGATCCATCCATCCACCCACCAACACATTCTCAAAGCTTTAAACACATGCTAAAGAATATTTAGCTTACAGGTCACATCCACCAGACATACCTCCTGACACCTAAAAAATAGGAAGGAAAGGTGTCATGGGTGACACAATATTGTGTGACATTTAAAGGCATACCACTGCCACACAGCTTAGATGCTTGTTGTAGTAAATAGACATTTAAAGAATAGTGTGGCTTGTATTCGTACTTATGAATCCTCACTTTCAACACCAGCACAGCTCTGATGTTAGTCTAGACATGATGGGAGCAGTTTATATCTAGACAGAGCTATGTCTAGAAATAGGACCATTCGTGTTGGTATAAAGCTTTTACTGGAACCCATTTTGGGTGACCTGTGTAACTCACATGTACATGAGCATAGCAGACATTGCCAGTAAAACCATCATGCCATCACACACCCTCCTGTGTCTTGTTTGAGTTGTGTTTCAACATTCATTTACTGATACTTCTCTGGGTTTTTTGTTGTTGTTGTTTTTTTTTTAATAGGTATTACTTTTACAGCACTCCACCAGCACAACTGGGTTTGCTCAGTTACTAATGAAGAGGCCTTAAACAAACAAAAAACCCGAAAAGCAACCAACCAACCCCCACAAAATCAACCAACCAAAACAAAACAAAAAAACCCCACAAATAAAAAAAACAACCCCAGAAGTTTAAAAAGATGCCTCCTTTTTGAAAACATCCTTCACATGAATTAGACTGTCAACCTTTTAAGCCACGGTATCATCAGAGCTAACAGAGACACATACAAAACACTCCTGAAGCCTGGGATGTGAGCTACTCAGTGCAACACTTACAGGTGTTTCTAGCCCTGATTCATCAGGTCTTAAAACAATCACTGGTTTAAGATGAAATTGAGTTAAGTTGTAGATCTTGGGTCAATAAAATTCTGCTCTTCATTAGTCCTTTCTTTAGTAAACGCCTTTAGCAAAACAGGTTAAAAAAGCTAGGGTTTTTTGTTTGGTGTTTTTTTTGTTTGCTTTTTTGTTCGTGTCCGTCCCCTCCAAGTGGAAGCTACTACTACCTACTTTGTGAAAGGTTGATAAAGCTTCTCACTACATTGAAGTGTTAGGAAGGAAAAATTAAAAAAAAAAAAAATATCAGGCAATTACTGTGATCAAGATTAAAAAAAAAACCACAAACACAAAACCACAACACAAAAAAATGAGGTTAATTCAACACCCGCAAACAAACCTGCAACTTACTCCAAGAACCAAAACACATAAAAAAAATGAGCAAAACATTTCACAACCAAAAAACATTCCAGGAAACATTAGTTTATTATCAGTATATCTACCCAATACTTCAAACTCTAAAGCAAGTATATTTGGAGTCATATAGCTTATTTAAGCTTACTAAGCCATGAAAATTTGAATGCATGAAACAGCTTTTACTTGTAATTGAGCTGTACTGCAGTGAGTACTGTTCGTTCACTTTCATGTTAGGTCTTCTCTCACACTTTCACTATAAAAAAATCCAACAAACCAAACCACAAAACACCACTTAGTCATCATAACCCATCCATTAATAAAACAAGTCAGTAGCAGTTGGGGTTTTTTTGTTGGTTTTTTTTTGTTGTTGTTCTTTGTTTGTTTGTTGTGTTTTATTTGTGGGGTGGGTTTGTTTGGAGTTTTTTGGTTGTTATGATTTGTTTGTTTGGGTGTTTTTTCGTTTGTTCCCCCCCCCTTAAGTACAAGTTCACACTCTTTACCCACAGGAGCAAGGGGTTTCTGCTAGTTCTTCATTTTTGATCAAATCCTCCTATTTTTCAGGCAGGTGGTTTTGGTCTCTGTGACACCACAGAGAAAATGCCTGAAACCCAATTCTATGCCATTCCTCTTGGAATGGCTCAAACAGGCAGAGTCAAAGCTTTCTGTACAGACCCCTTAAACTATTTCAAGTGGGGTGTTTTTGTAAAGGGGGTAATGACAAACTGCAATAAAGTGACTAGCCCATACTGCAATACAATGACTAGCCTATATTGCAACAAAAATGATTCTAGAGCTAACACAAAGAGTACTTCTGATCAATTCAGTAGTCAAGTAGTCCACAATAATGGATTATCTCTAAACACTGTATGTCTGCCAATACCAAATCTGTAAAGGTAATATTTTTTATTTTTTTTTTAAAGCATTGTCTGTGGTTATATTTACTTGTGTGAAAGGTCAAACCAAGATGCTTTTTAAAAATGTTAAAATATCATTTTAATAGTTTAATAGCAACTCCTCTGTGTTTTAGTTTATTATTTATTTTTACTAACATGATCTATTGATTTTAATAGGACAACAAAATAAAGGCAAGATTATGCAGGCATGCAAATTTGTCTGAGGCATCTGACTGATGCAACATCTAAGTTTGCAGAACTAGACACATTAATGGATGTCTACCATACTGAAAAAACTGTAATATATCACCAGTTTAAGGATCATGACTATTGAAAGTAAACAGACTCGTATTTAAAATGAATATTCTTCCATTATTCAGGACATAGCACAGCATTTCCTTTTCCAAACAAGATGTACAAGATCAGTTATTCCAGCTTTCCCATTCCTCAAGCTGTTCAACACACCAACCACAGCAGGTGATCTGTTTTCCCACATGCTGGAAGTCTGATCCTGATTCATCATAGAACAAAACTGGCTGGTGATAACAATGAAAGGCAGTGGTAGGTAGGTGGTAAAACCCTCTCTGTAAATCCCGTCTCCGCTTTTTTGGGGAAAAAAAAAACCAACATGGAAATAGCTTAAATATGTATAGTTTTAATCTGTTCACTTAATGTCTACTGATAAAAAATGGAGAGAGAACTTGTCATAAAGCAAAAGACTAACAATCATAAATCTAGCAAATAAACATTTGAAACTCCACAAAAGTAGATTAAAATATGTATGACACAGTATGAAGTAATTTTCTAATAGTCATCCATAACCACAACTCCATCGATTCATTAGATCAGGCTAGGTATTCTTTCCAGCTTAATCTGCAATGGTAAAGACCTGAACATGGACAACAGGTCAGAACCCATGTCTTTTGTCTTTTATAAAGCCATCTTTCCCTGATGTATCTTGAAGAGTCATTTCTCAGCTCAAAATACCATCAATAAGTAACTCCATCATTTTCTGAATCAATATATAGTAAGGCATTGTCAATGACCTGAAGATAAGTTTGACTGCTTGTATTCTTACAAAGCTGTACCTTTGTTTCTTCTCTTTTTTAGAGTCTTTATTAGAATCCTGTCACAGAGCTAAAGAAGAAGGGTTTTGTTCAACTTCCATTGCTAAAATTCACCAGTGAATGATACTAAAGGAACTTCATTGAAGAGTATGTTAATGTGATTTAACTCAAGAGCAGTTTAGGTTCATATGTACCTGCACAACCTGAACTGCAGGATGACTCACAAATACCAAATTAATGCAAAAGTTAATCACACTAGACAAGGAGGTGCAAGCCAAACAGGGCAACAAAAGGAAAGCCAAAGGAAAACCAAAAACCAAAAAACCCCCCCCACACCAAAAAAAAAAAGCACCTGCTCTTCCCAAAGAGACTTTATGCTCTAAAAGCATGCTACTTAAAATCCATTTGTTGAGAAAAGGCCAGAAATTCTGGTGGGCAGGTGATCACATCTCTAGCTTCCCAGGAAATGTTTCGCAGATTGTTAGCAATCTCAGGAGAAAGAGATCAAAGACAATTTGGGGATATGAAATAAAACACCCTCCAATTCAGAATTCTTGACAGGGATAAGGACCAGAGTTAGGTTGAATTAGGTAAAGTTACCACTCCATGCCTGGGGTCAGAAAATATACAAGTTAATAAACTTCCTCCCAAGTTCAGGGGCAGAAACTCATACCTTTCAAGTGTCAGTGCTGGACCTTTGTGAATCTGCTTTTCACTCCACCCTGACAGAAATAAATACATTATAATCAGGATGCAGAAAATTATTGTGGAAAACAGTTTTATTGCTACTCTAACAGGAAAGTAATTCTCTTAATTCAGTATTAGCTCATGAAAGGCAGCCTGTCTTGTTTACATCTCAAGAAGATACCAACAAACTAAAATAAAGAGTTTTCCCCTGAAGTAGGTTATACTTGTAGTGAATTTGTGACAGCATCTGGGCTTGACCTGTGGAACCAGTCTGAGAAAGCTGGTGAAGGTAACAGAGGGTACAGGTTTCCTCACCTGGTTAATACTGTCCACTTCATCAAAAAACAATTGTTGTCAGGAGATAATCTTTATTCTGATATGCCCTCTATCCATTCAACCACAGTGATTTTAAAAAAACAACAACACACAATGCACCCCTGACATTACATTTTGCTTTTCTAAAAATCTTGACTTCTCCCTCTTATTACCTTTTAGTTACTCCATTTAGTCTTCTCACATCCTTCCTTCTACAACTCATACTTCTATAACATCACTGACATCCAGCAACCCTTCCATACTACATAAATAACAGATGTAATCCTTTACCTCAAGACACTCTGAATACATAGCCCTTTACTTCAAGTTTTCAATTGTTTTTCTCTTGCTCTAGATTAAATCCCTCATCCAAGTTCTACGGACATTAATAACTCTTTCATTTCTATCCACATAGTCTAATCATTCACTGTGTCCACTTTCCTTACCCTTTTTTTTCCACAAACACTCATTTTTACTGTAATACTCCAACACCTCTCACACAGGAAATTCCATTATGCTTCTGCACTACTCCCCAGGCAAAGATCATCTACGCTCTGGAGCCTGGTTCTTCGTCTCCTCCAACTATAAATCACCATAGCAAAAATTAATCCAAATCCACCAAAATACCTTCTGCAAAACCACATACCAAAACACAAGTGATGTATGTTGCTTGCCTTTCCTCACACACTCACATCACACTGTTTGTTCCCCTTCCCCCGCCACAGTCTATATGAAGTTCAAAAAAGCCAAATATATGGGTACATGTGAGATGCTGAGTACACACATAATTCAGTTGGAAAACAATTAAATGAAGCCCTAGAGCAACACTGGTCTCCAGAATAACTAGGTTTTCCCTTCCTAATATGAAAGAAAAAAGCATTTATTATTTTTGCACGTACAACAATACATGTTGCTGTTACAGTTTTCCCGATACCTTTATTTCACTATACGATTAGAGGAGAAGGAAAGAGTGGTACACACTAAAATATCCACAGAACACAAAAACTAATGATACGGAGAAAAGAGTACAAAAGGGATAAAGTGTAATTCACAAGGGTTAAAATATAGCTTGAAGGGGCTCCACTTCTCTTTAGCTGCTCCTATTAAAAATCTAATGAAAGCTCTTTTCCTGCCCTGACCAGTACACAGGCAATATCCCTACCTCGATGCAATCCGTTTTCACTCCAGAAAGCAAAGATGAAAGAAAGACCAGATAAGGAACCTGCTCCTAGGAAATACTGCTCCTAGGAAAACTTATTGTCAGAGCAACAACTTTTGTTGTTGTTGTTGGTTTTTTTTAATCATGACAGTAAATGGTGCTAAAGATGACAGGAACAAGGAAACTTTTGAGGAGGAAGGTGAAGGCAGAGAAAGTACCTGTCCCAGGGATGGGTTAAACATGAACCCAGACCTCTTCCAGTGAGACAGAGGAACCTTTCTATGTCTCAGCTGCCTTAATGAAATAACCTTCTGAGACCAAACAGCAGACTTAATCCTGCAAATTCTCCACTTTTCTAAACATAATTTCACCTCCTATACCTCAAATCAGAAGAATGTAATTTACTGGGTCTACCTCTGATTTCAGTTTTACTGCAAATCAAGTTGAATCCTTCCTTCCAAAGTCCCTTTAGTATCTCTCTACTAAATTATGTAACCCAGTGCTTGCCTGCAGTGCTTACCAAGAATAGCCTACTGGGATGGCTTACCAAGAATACCCTACTGGGATGGAAATTCCACTTGCTATCTTTGTGCTTTGCCAGGTTTATGAAAGCAAGTCTCTCTGTGCTTTACATTTGCTGGGAAACACTGCATGGCATAATTACTACTGTAAAACATTCTATATTCCCATAAATTCAGACCTCAACTCCAAAGTGCTTACATACTAAGTCAATACATGGGGATAACGAAGCAGGAAGGAAGTGTTGTAAGAAAAAAGTAGGCATAAAGGGAGAAGAGAGTCAATGGCAGGTGAAGACAGTGAGGCTATCCAAGGGGCCTGGGACACTTACTCACAAGCATAAATCCCTGAAGTGTAAGAAAAAGAACAGAAATCAAGACGAAGTAGGATATTGCACACTGTAAAAGGATACAAGCAACCTGCTTCATTTAAGTATAAATCCAGAGGTGAAATTCCAGGTAGCATGGTTCCCAAAACACCAGCTATATTTTTTCACCATTGTTAAGAAGTATTTCCACTGAACCACAGTAAACATCATCTTAAAATACATATGGATGGGTAGACAAAAATCTTCAGGGGTTACATTATTTTTTCCTGTGATCTTAACCAATGGAACAAGAGAGAGCATTGGAATATCTAAGACATCTTGACTCTCTAATCTATTAGTGAGAAAGGGGCGTGAGGGAGGGAAGAAAAAAAATCAGTAATTTACTCCTTATCTATCACCATTCAGACCAATGGGGGTGGGGAGGAAGATTCCAAAATGGAAATTAATAGACTAAACTATTCTTGTAATTCACTTCTACATATGAGAAGCAAAGTGTGCACTGAATATAAATCATTTTTGTCAGCTGCCTGACAAGACATGAATGGCTAAAGAACAGGGAATAGCAACAGCCTCCTTTTTGTTAATACATCCGAACATAACGTGGAAAACTTGAGAAAGGTACTTTCAGAATGAATTCTTGTGCTCATCTATGATAACCTTAGTTCATAGCAAAGGGATATGTTCCAAGATCCACATTCTTCACAGATATCAATCACGAGAAAGGTAATAACATTTATAACCGTTCTGCTAATGCACATCCAAAAAATCTAGACTATTTGATAGAGATATAAGCAAAATCTACCACTCTACATACTGCCACTAAAACGTCCCCTGTTAAACATTTTTCTTTGTTCGACTGGCAAATTTAATTACCAGTTTAATTTCTGCATAGTAAAGCTCACATGGCCATTTTTCATTTACAATTGGTTTGCACTCCATCATGACTAGCTGAATGCTACAAAAAACTTTGACATAGCAACCTCAGAAACCATGGAAAACAGAAGACCTGTGCTTGGGAGCAGGAACTGTTGGTAAGAGACTTTTCTTCATTGACTGTACTCTGTCAGCCGTAACTATGTGCAAGAGTCCATACTTGCAAATTACACAAAACATGCATCTGAACTACCCTTCCATGGAATTATTTTGTTAAAAATTATAGTTATAGGTAGAAAAGCTGAGAAGTGTCAAGTTGACCAAGCATCCTATTTTTCTTTGATGCAACATACAACCATTATTGAAAAAAACTTCCTAACTTAAAAAAAACCCTCTTGATATACTCCACCACCAAGCTGCAGACATTAGGCAATATTCCTAATTATAGAAGGCGTTTTCATAGACTATGAATCCACTACACAAACCTGGAAAATCCCAAGCTACTGAAAACTTGCATTGAACTACAGAATTAAATTCCATGTTACTTATACATAACTTGGTCATAAGAAAACCCCACCCACAAAGTAATGACACATAAGAGGTGTTTCAGTTAGCAAAGACTTATTTCTATCTGACATTTAAATATCTGATGTTAGATGGCTGCTGCTCTTTACAGACTGATCATAGTAATTTTACTCCTTTGTTGTTCACCAGGACCTCTCATTACATGCACTGTGCAAGTCTAAGCTATGTGGGAGGCTACTGGGCACTAACAAAATTGCAAGGAACAAGTTACTCCATTTTTGAACAAACCAGAACACATCACAGCAGTCCTTTGAAATATGCAGACTTTAACATGAGGAATGGTGAGCGTAAGGCAAGATTAAGCAACTTGCCTACAGTCACATTAAATCTAGATCGTAGCAAAGGAAGAAAGATTTTCTCAGTTTGGCCCTTTAATTACAACATACTCTGTCTCAACAGTTTGTGAATGTTTTAAATTGCTGATTGTTGGTTTGTCAGGGTGTGTGTCCATGTCCTGGTGTTCCACTGCCCCCACCCCCAACAAACAAGCAAACAACAAACAACAACAATTGAGTATACTAGATTTGAGGAAACAATAAGGATTACAAGAGGAACAGGACTTGCAACACCACAGTAAACACCTTTACCTTACAAAACATGAAAAATTACAAGCACTACCAGCACTTTTAGGGGGAAGATGTGTCAATCAAGTGCAATCAATACATATATCTTACTGTACCTGCTGAAATTATGTTCTCTTCAAGAAAAGAACTGTGTCAGTACTGAACTGAGAAGGTGAATGATGGCATTAGGATCAAAAACATAATTTCAACAGCTTTGACAGTTTCACAAAGATCTGACATGCTTGAAACAGTCCTAATGAGCTGGGCAAGCAGTAAGTAGGTGACCGGAGCTGGAAGGATCTCTGCACAGCAGCAGTGGCAGATAAGAGTTTTGCAGCAATGGCTCTTCTGATCCAGTGCCCATTTTCATTCTCCTTCCTAACTAAAAACAATGAAGTACTTTTTCTCCTGAAGCAAGGATCTTTTATAGTGAAGTATGTATAAATGTGTATACACATATCTAAGCACTTCCTTCCCAAATAGGTTCAATTTTTATTTCCTGGCTTTAGAAAGCTGTCAAATCCTACTTTTTACCAGTCTATATTTCATCTGCAATACATCCACAGCATTAGGTTGCTTGGAGGGACTAGAAAACAAGGTGTGCATTCATCCATATGTACTCCAGTGTATAAACAAAACTCCAGTAGTCCATGCTAGAACGAAAGCTATGAAGGAAGGGTTACTGAAGCTGCAGTAGCAAGTGAATCCAGACAGGCAGCTTTTTTGAATGTGTTGAACTGCTCTGTGGTGCCCTGGTTTTGAAATCCTGAATTACATCAAGTTTGACTGAGCATCCTCTACAAGTTGGGCCAGTAACAAGAACTAAGCCTGCAGAACAAAGTTTGCCTCCCATTTAAATGAGGCCAAAAAGCATAGGAAGAATATTCATCCCTGAATAATGAATATGAACATTTTGCCTGATGAGTTCTCAAACTCAAAATCCAGCTTCAGAAGCTGGAAGTTTCCAAACTGACAAAACACACTAAACTTAATTTCTATACTTAAGTGATTTGTAGAACTTGCAGATACCTGTCACAGGTATTCCTTGCCAGGGTGAGGAAAAAAAAAAAAAAATAGATCAAGTGGCTGTCATTTGCTTTCCAAAAATATGTCAGTTTGAGAAGAGAGGAAGGATCCATTTGGGATCCTTGTAACTGCTAATAGTGACACCTAGGATTCATGTTATAGGTAGACTGCAATAAGGCAATCATGCTAGTACCAAAACCACGTCCCAATTCTTTCTATGATTTTACAAGACACCTTAAAACCACAAAAACACTTAAAAGGGAAGCTTTCCGCTTTATTATCTTACTACACTCACCCTCTCAAGTAAGACTGATCACATCTTTATTAGCAGCTCCATTTCAACCATTCAATCTAATTCTGCTGCTGCGGATGCATTGTCCAGTGGTCAAAATACCAGAGCATCATTAGCTTTCATCAGGCCTTGTAAAATCCTCCCCCACCACCCCCATGCAGTGGGGGCAAGACTTTTAATTTTCAGGGTAAGTTAAAGAACACAATAGACAAAATAATTCCCTACAGAGGTTTTCCAGCAGTCTTAGTTCACTACACAAGGCCATTAATTACACATCTGCCTTTAGCATTAACAGGAATCTGGTAGCTACAGCACTGGTTGAGTAAAGCTGCCTTCAGTATCTGTACAATCTATTTACTCAGAGAAGTTATGCAACACCTCAATTTCCTCTTTTCTTTACTATGGCAAAGCATGATAACAGAAGGAAAGGAGGTGGAGATGGGGAACAGGCTTTTCACAATATTAAATGGGGCACAGCTACCTTTTGAAAACATACCTAAACTGGAATCCGTCTCTAGAATTTTCCCAAACTGATGATATGCTCAAGCACCAACTCTTACTTAAAACATGAATAAGTATTTCCAGAGGAAAAGGTGATGTGACAGTTGACCAATGATAAAATCAAAGGTAAAGTAAAAATGTTCTTTAAAATAGAAATATTTTTATTTGGTTTGTTTTTTTGTTTGGTCCCTATCCCCCCCCAGTGTCATATACAGCAGTCCAAAATTTTAGTATTATCAACCATGCTCATCCAGTAAAGTTGGCAGTAAAAGTTTTAATTCTGCAAACATCCTTCTGCTCTCCATTTAAAACAAAACTAGACAAAAAAACCCACCAAAACAAAACCCACAGCACAAAACAAAAAAAACACACACCAAACAAAACTGAATGAAAACTAGGAAAATCACATGCTACCCCAACCTGATCTATTCCATGCACTAGAAAAACTAAGATCTCAAAAAAACCCACAAAACAACAACAACAAAAAAAGCAAACAAAAAAAAAAAACAAACAAAAAAACAAACCACCAAACAAAAAACACACTCAGTCCTCTTAATTGTGATCTAAAGAATCAACCTCACATCTCTATTGATACACTAGTAATAGACAAATAGACAAAAACACACACAAAAAAACAACCCACACAAACCAACACACCACAAACCCAAAACACCACACACCCCACACAAACACACACAAAACACCAAACAAAACCTAAACCAAAACAAAATCTCCAGATCTCCCAAAACTCACTCTAGTCAAAAGGGGAATTATAAGAAGTCTCAAAGCAGTCACAGCAATCTTGACTGGTAAAATGCTTTCAAGGACTTGGATTTAATCAGATGCCATTTTCTTTTCCTCTAATCATTTATTTAAAGTCATAGGTTGAATTATTTATGAACAAAAGTTAATTGCACCAAAACGGAGTATTGCCCTGTATTTATCTAACACCTTCAGAACTCAACTGTCTGCCACTAACTGGTTAAAATGTGCAAAAAGTCAATACAGAATTTAAGGTAAGGTTTAACCATTTCTGCAGTATCACTGCAATTAACTTCCAACATCATCTTAGATACGGTAAAGTCACTTGATCTTGAGATATGCTGTGTAAATTGTGCAACTGTTTTTAAGGACTTTTGTCACCATTACAACGCGTGTTCCCAAAAAAATCCAGGGGGAAGAAGAGCTCGCTCACTTACTCAAATCAAATGTTTTTGTAAGTGTTAGCTAATTAGTTGTAATTTAAGTCATTATTGGAGTAGCCACATCAGAGTGTCCCTTTCTGGGGTTCTTTGAAATTTTCATATCTGTCAAAAGGTATCAAAGATCAACGATGTACACGCATAAGGTTGTATTCACACTTTTTGTGAGGTGTAAAATGTAAGCTCAAGGGTACACTCATATAAATATACACCACATGTATAAAGTGTTAATCTTAAATCGGCAAGGCTATATGACAGAAGTAACTATTATAGTGCATGACTGCTCCTCACCATGCAGCATTTTGCAAGTCCCTCATTTCCTTAGCAACTCATTTACTTGTCAACTACCAGGACAAAGAGTAGATAGCAGATTTCACAAATACCTCCATGGCTTGTGTGTGGTGATAACACACCGGGAAAAATGGATTTTCATTTTCTCATCAAGTTATTATATTAGCTTTACATGCAGATTTAAATGCCCAGAACAAGTCTGCCACCTGTCCTAAACTTAATTAGTCGGGAACATCTGCATTACAAGAGCAGATACTTCAGATGTTTTGGAGTGAACACAAGCAAATATCCAAATAATCTCATCCAGCAAAACTTCAGTGATGCCAAGAACGAAGCACTACACAAAGCTCTCTGCGAAACAGCCTGAATTTTATTAATGAGAGTGCTTCATACTTCCCATCCGAGCACACAACTGACATCAGCTGAGCATCTATAAAGCCAGAGAATCAGCTATGTTAAGTCTGCAGCTGAGTTAAGGAAATGAAGAGCACTAGTTTTCCTATTAAAATACGGGCGCATTATTTGCACGTGGCTAAGGGGGGTTGGGGAGGAAGGGAGCAAGGAATGCTCAAATCCTGCAAGACTACCTCTGCTTTATTCTTGTTCTGTTTATCACAGCAACACACCTAAGATTTTCGTATTTATATACCTCCCCTTACATACCCCCCCCCTCCTCAGACAGGACAAGTGCAGATTAAAAAAAAAAGGAAGGCAACACACAAAAAACAACCAAACACATTTTCATTTCAACAGCAAAAGCATCCATGATCAAGCATATTTCACATTTATCATCCTGTTAAAAGCTAAATTACACCCCCCCCCCCCCCCCCCCCAAACAAAACATTTCATTTCTTTGCGCGACCGCGACCAGAACCCACACCACGAAGACTCCAAACCACACCTACAGTCCTGAGTGACAGTCACCCACATCTCCACCGCGCAA